>NW_004624851.1:6870488-6903514 GCF_000247695.1 Heterocephalus glaber | reverse complement strand
ATAAAATGGAGTACTACTCAGCCATAAAAAATGAGAAATTAGAGACATTTATAGCTAAGTGGCTGCACTTTGAGGCGATACTCAGATGTGAAAGAAATAGGACACACATGTATAAATACCGAATAGTTTCTCTAGTGTGAGAAACTGAAAGTGTAAATAAGGAGTAAAACATATAATAAGTAACGTGAAATAGGAAGAAAAGGAGCAAAGGGAAAGGAAGTGGGAGATGCAGAGGAAAGGAAAGAAGGGAATGGAATTAATATGAGAAAATGGAAAAAGAGGACCAAAATCTTTGTAAATAGGGAGGACTGGAGGGGTTGAAGGCAGGGCTTGGCAAGGGTGAAAAATAAGAACCAAGAGAGACTATGTAAAGGTACAAATTTCCAATGATGAATTTCATTATATTTTATACCTAAAATGTATCAATGATTAGAATGAATAATCGAAAATGCAAAATAAGAAGAAAAGGTCCAAAGGGTAGTGGTAGTGATAGGTGCAGGGGAAAGGAAAGAAGGGAAAGGAAAAATGCTGAGAAATGGAAAAAATGGAAACAAAGTCTTTGTATATAGGGGAGGGTGGAGTGGGTGAAAGGAGAGCTAGGTATGGGGAAAAAAAAGAACCAAGATGCATCATGTAAAGGTACAAGTTCCCAAAGAGAAATGTAATTGTGTTGTATACCCAATATGTACCAATAAAATAATTTAAGAAAAAAAATAAATAAATGTGGAAAATTAGAGAATAGAATGCTCATATATTGTTTTGCCTTTTATATTATTAATTACAGGAAAAGGGTGAGGAGAGAATAAAATGAACTTTCACATTTTTCTCTGATGTTATATCATCCTTCTCTTTTCATATTTCTTCTTTAATGAACATAGGATATTGAAAAAGCATACAGGAAAAAGGAAACAGATCATTTTAAAGTGGCTATAACAAAAACTCCCTTGTACTTTTGCCCCAATATTGAATTTAACCCAACAATCCACAGCAAACAATACTGTGTACAAGGAAGTTTAGTATATTTTTTGTTGGTAGTGGGAATAATTCAAGTTAAAATAAAATGTATATTTAAAAAACCTTCACAATCAGAAACCTTGCCATTTAAGAATATTATAAAATAATATCACACAATTTGGGCTTTAATCAAAATCAAAGGGAACTTAAATTGATTTTTCACTATTACAGTATCCGTAACATAATCGTTTTGTTTGTTAATCAGCATACTGCCTAATTTTCAGGATTATTTAAAGGAATAAACATAAAAGTACAGACAAATAGCTAACATGAATCAATTGAATGGTATCTATTATTACAGATTACAGGCCTTTACTGAAATAATGCATAAAATATTAATGTGTCTACTATCTGGCTATGGGTCAGAAATTCCCAAGACATAATCTACATAGTATCAAGAAATATACTACTGCTGATTCTTTGTCACATTTGTAATATCAGTTAAAATACATAGGAATTTGGGAAGAGATGCTTGGAACAGAGCAGGATGGAAATAGATTAGGAAACATAAAACCTGCACTTGACATTTAAGTTCCTGAAGTCTAGAAAATTGCAGTGGTTCACTCTGTTCCACATATTTTAATGTCTTTTTACCTAATGTTGGTGGTTTTGAGAATTGATGGTGTTTTAGCTGCATATTAACTGCAATTAAGAATAAAATGCAAATGTAATGTTCTTTGTCATTTCTATTGCCCACAATATAAGAACCTTAAAATAAAGTTGGATGCCAGAATCTGTGGAATACTTAAGAACAAATTCGCAAGCTGCAAATCCTTTTAAGGTTGTGTTCGGCCATAATAACTGTTTCATTCCATGTTTCCTCTCAAAATTACATAAGGGAATTTTGTCTCACTGTATTTCTGTTTTCTTTCCTGCAAAATATAAATAACAATAATTCTCATATTTGTCCAAGAAAGCTTTTGCAAATTTTATTTTTGAAATGAGAATTAAAGATGAAAACAAAGCCATGAAAATAAACCTCTCAGTGTTTTTGTCCCATAAAATATACAAAAAAATCACTTTTTTGAATGAGGGAACCAGCCAAAATTTGAAACAGGCTATAGAGCAGTTTAACATTTCTTGGTTTTACTTTTTATTTTGTTATTTCATACAAGTACTAGACAAACTCCTGAGCTCTTTTTTCATGGTGCTGTCTCCTTGTAATCTAATAACATAAGTGAGATAAATGAGGAAGATAGGAAAGGTAAGGAAAATCAAGGTGTATATTTTGGTTTCGACCATTGTAAACATGGGTATATTTAAAGGTCTCATGATGTTTTAAATCTATTTGCAAAAATGTAGTATAAGTTAGTATGAATAGCATGAGCCTTAGTTTAAAACAGTATTGAATTAGCTTCCCTCCCACTGAGAAAATGGGCAAAATTATTTATTATCTTTGATGCTTTCAGAATGCATTCAATAAATTATAACTTTTTAAAAACATTTGCTTCTAAATTTACCACTTATGGGTAACTGGATATTTAAACCAACACCAAAGCAAAGATATTCCACATATGAACTGATGCTAGTCAGCTATTATAAAAGGTTTCCAGCAAGAAACAATACTCAAATATAAGAGAAATTTTATGTGAATATATGTGTTAAATAACCCTTATCTTGTGAGTTATACAGTAGCTGTCCCCAAATCAAAGAAAAGAGACTGATATGAAGTGCATGGCCAATAAGAGTATGTGAGTAGCATGGCACCTCCTTGTTTGTAGGACTGGCTTTGATCTTCCTGGTGTTTATGCATAGGCAGTTTTACTGTTGTTATTGGAAGTAATAGAGTGCATTCAATTAGTTTCTTAAGATATTTTCCCACATTCTTAGCAACCTTAATGAAAATTACACTGAAATCTCACAAGAAACCTAGTTCTAATGAAGTATCTAGCACCTGGAAGTTTGAAAATTGGAGAAAAGTTTCAGTTAAAACTTTAAATTTTTGAGTTTTGCCCTTCACTAGAATTCTTTAAGATTATCAAAGCCAGGTCAGAGTAGTACTCAAGTTTAACAAGTTGCAAATGTAGCAATCTCTTTGACTTTGCTAAAATTTGAAATATCACTGGGATGGATCAACACTATTTATAATCAATCGGTGTTTTGAATTGGTCCTTTGTTAACCTAAATCACTTTTGCTGACCAGAATCTCTGAATACTACCATATAGGTTGTGCACTTCACAACTCACTGAGATATCATTCACATAGACTTAATGGGAATATTGACCCTCTGTTGTGCAGTATTGCTAGTACTAATGATGATATTCACAGAGCCTATAATGCAATTTAAAATTTGACATCTTTTATTGGTATGTTTACAAATGATATACTTTTTTATTTAGATCTTTACATTATTAGTTTCAGAAAAATTAATGTCAAGCCTGGTGGAACATGTTACTTTCTCTCCCTAGACATTACTTGGAGTATTTTAAAAATATTGACTTGAAATATGATCATAGTAAGGAAGATTTCAGCATTCCAGAGATTTAACATATGGACAGTCCTGGTGGAATATTTTCAGCATATATAGTTTGGCTTTAAGTTTGTTCTCAAAAAGTTTCATAAGCTTATGAGTTGAATTGGATAGTTTTCTAGACTCTTATTTGAAGCATGTCTCCCTATGGACATGTTTCTTTAAAACCACCCTTACATAGACATGTAGGTCTGCATTACAGAAGTCCTTGATTAAAGACATATATTCCAATATCTACAGATGAGCATTAAAGAGAAGATAGTATCAGATGGAAAAGGGAAGACCCTAAAATGTAGAAGAGAAAAAAAGGCTGACAATCTGGACAAAATGTGATTATTGCAATATAATTAATCTAGTTCATTCATTTATTCTCTTGCCAAAGTTTCACTGAGGACATGATATGCACAAGATACTATGAAAGAGAAAGACACACGCTGAGTGATCTTCAATCACTGAGTCACTCAATGTTATGTAGTAAGTACACCAATCCTTGAGTAAGATAATTTAATTTTGAATCTAGTAATTTCCATATGTATAATATTAAAAAATTACTTAAGTTCTCTGATCCTCAATTTTCTTGAGTATAAGATGGAAATCAATAAGAAATTGCATCACAAATTTGTGGTGAGGGTTAAGTGATGCAATTGACATGAAACAGTAAGTTCACTCCCTGTCATGCAGGTCTCAATTAAAAAAAATAGTCACATTTATTTGGTTTACAGTGCCAAAAGTTGTTAAGAATTGTTATAACAAATAAGTTAAGAATATGAACTCTACATTTAGAATAGCTTTGAACTTTATCTCTACAAGTTCCTACTATGTGATCCTGGAGAAACAAAATTTTTCTTTTTGCTTCAGTTGCCATCTTATCTGGTCATTGTGAGAATTAAGTGGACTGATGCTTTCAAAGTGCCTTAAAAATCACCTTTCTAATTGTATGCACTTACTCACTTGTAGTTATTATTAAAGATTGTACTATTGTTGCCTCCTTTAGTGGGTTAAATAGTGTCTCCTAAAAAATAAACCTGGAGCTTAAGTGATATCTCCCTTATACCTGTGAATATGATCTTTTTTTGGAAATAAGGTCATTGTACATTAAGGATCTCAAGGTGAGATTACTGTAGATTTAGGTTAGATGCTAAATTTAATGACTAGTATCCTTATAAGAGAAAAGAAAAGAAGACTTGAGACTCAAAGATACAGGAGAAATGGACCGAGGCAGAAATTAGAGTTGTGCTACCACAAAGTAATCTCTGGAACCAGTAAAAGCTGGAATAGGCTAGGAAGATTCCTCTCCTGGAGCCATTGGAGAGACTGTAGCCTACTGACACCATGATTTATGATTTTTGGTCTCCAGAACTGTGAGAGAATAAATTTCTTTTGTTCAAAGACATCGTGTTTGTGGCAAATTTGTTGCAGCAACCCCAGGAATCTAATAGACATCCCATTACTTATTTTTTTTTTGTTACCAAAAAATACACAAAGAACATTGCCTTCTAGTTTAAGACAGCTACCTTTAAATCACAAAAAATGACAAACATTTCACTATCATTTTATATTTTTCAAGCTTGAACATTTGTCTATATTTTACTTTCATCTTTATAGGAACATTTGAAAAGCTATTTTGCTACACAAATATACCTAAGAATTTTGGTTCTTCTATTTGTAAATATTTAATATATAATAGATATTTATTGAGTACCTACTATGTGTTAGACATTGCACAGGAAACAAGAATGTAGTCTTTGCAGTAAAGCTCATAATCTAGCAGTTTGATTGAATGGTACTTTAGCAATCCAGTAGATAAAGATGGACTTTGGAACTGTTTATATTAAAGTCTTCCCTAAATCCCATGGGATTTTGTGAATCTTGTTGAAAGACACCATTACTGTATTTCTTTTCAGAGTTTTTTTAGGTATTTTCCAACCATCTGTAATTTTTTACAGTCTACTTATTGCCTGAGGTTTTGGAATTTCCAGGTTAGTCTACTCCATTCCTTATGCAGAAATGCATCTATACTATTTCTGTCAAATGACGCCGTTTGAAAATTTCTAGCAACAGAAACTTATCGTATGTGAGTCAACTACATTCATTGTTAACAACTATTATGAAGTCGTTTCATATATTGTTGTGTAATCTAACTCCTCTTAGCTTACACTCACTGATCAGAGATCTACATTATGGACAAATAATGAATAATCAGTCCCTACACAGTAGACCCTTAACACTTATAATATACCTTTTCTGATCTGAGCTGTATGTATCTAGGTCTGCCAACTTCTACTTATTTGAGATTATGTCAGATTCTGAATATTCCTGGACATATTCTATTGATCAAGATCTCATTTTTCCATTTTCCTCATAAAATCTGATGGGTATAATTGACTGTGATTCTCTGATGATGAAAAGTCCAGCATCTGTACATATGAAAATGCACATGAACTAATACAGCCTATTTGTAGGCACTTATATATTTTTTTGTGGTAGCCACATTAGTGCAGGTAGCACATGTGAGGCTGTGAGGCCACTCACTCTCCATCTACCTGAATTTATGCAACACCGCAGGGATCATCCTACCTCCTAATCCTAAGAGAAGCAGAAATAGTCCTGCTTCATACTCCTAAGAAAAGCAGAAATAAAAATAACAAATACCCATGGAATCTCTAAAGCCCCAGGCAATAGCACATGTGTGTAGGTTGACCTACAGAAAGATTTTCCCTGCTCACACTTTAGTTTTATGCATAAGTACAACATGTCAAGAAAGTAATGGAAAAAGAGTGAATTGTGGGAGAGTTATGCATACTGGCTGCCTCTGAGGTGACTCAATACACTGTCAATATTTTCTGTCAAAAATATCCAGAGAGATCTCATGAGAGGCACCTGGGTGGGGTGCACATCTTTAAATCCAAAAGCTTGATTTATTTCATTCTTCTTCCCACCCCACCCCTCTCTAGCACTATTTTTCCTGTTCATGCCATCTTTTTTATTCTGAAGGCATAAATCTACACACCTTGAACACACTTTTACTGTTAATTTCAATAAGTTTAGCTACATTTTCTTTTACCACGGGTATATTTTTGCAATTCTTTGCTTGAAAAATAAAAAAAATCTAGAACCTTTCTCATGGACTTAACACATGCGGTAGCAACATCATCCTATTGGCTCATATTGTGCTTAAATTCCAATAACAATTCCATTTTTTTCTTTCATAAACATTGCTTACAAGTTGTGTTAGTCAGTGCTAACTAGAGAACAGGTTTAATGTAAGAAATACATATGCTTTATATGAGTATTTTCAAGATAGGCTTGCAGTGGCCACACACAGTCAGAGTAAGGATTGAAAGATTGCAAAATTCCGATGTGTGTACTGCAGATCTGAAGGATCCAACTAAAGGACTGGTGTGCACTGTAGTTTCTCCTGCAGTCAGTATCAGGAGGATGAAGAATCTGCAATGTAAGGCTGAAGGGTAAGTTCTGGAAAGCTGAAGGGTCTGTGCTGGAAATCTGAAAAGTGTTCTGGAAGCCAGAAGATGACATCCAAATTAAAGACAATGACTGTAGCTCCTCTGAAGAAAGAGAATTGAGCTATCTCTTCTTTGTTTCCCATTTATTCTGTTCAGGTGACAAGCCTGTTGTTTGGTGCCACTCATATCTAGGGTTGGTTTTCTTTCTTCAGCATCCCTTCAACCCCACCTACAACTATGCTGATCCAATTTAGTTGGGCATTTTTTCTCAATTTGACACAATCAGTTAACTACCACAACCCATACCTCATCAACTTGACAACCATACACATTTCCTTAAAACATCCTTACTCTCCAGATACAAAGATAAGTTCATAATTATGCCTAAAATGTTAGAATTATCATGTATACAAATGGGAATGCACTAATTTCCACCCTAGAATAGAAGACAAGTTTTCTTTCAGTGATGCTTATTTGCAATATTTCTTAACGTAAATATCACAACAAAGGTTAAATAATAATTGACAAATAATATTAATTCTATCAAAATTATATTACATAGGAAATATATTAGAAGAGAACTATTACAATTATAATCCTCATTTCTGTAACTGATGAAGGGGTCATAGCTGTTATTTGGAACTACTTTCTTCTACTGCCCATTCTGTATACCCTTGGCATTCAGAAAACACCTCAGCAAGTCTAGGAATTTTTTCTTGTTGCAGTGAACCATACTATCACTCCTGGATCTGGGTCATTTGTCATCCTGCTTAGATTGGGCTGTTTTAATTTCCCATTGACCTTAGTAACAGGGCATGGTAATACTACAAGGCAGCCTGAGGATCTCCTGCACTTCAAACATACTCTTCCTTTACTTCATTATCAAGTAATAGTACAATTCTACTTTGATAGTCTGGGTTAGTAATCCCTGCCAACAGTGTAACACCCTTTTTACCTTGTTTACTCGGAGATATAAGAAGACCAAAATGATCAGGGGTAAGTCTGAGTTTTCAGTTTTATGGAATTATTGTTGTGCTCCCTTGTAAAAGCCTTCCTCCCTTCTGAAATTAAGATTTCTAGGGAGCAAAGCATAAGGTTGTGGAAATAAGAAGCAAACATTTTGCTAGTGGGTCATTATGAGTAATGGTCAGTGGTACAATTTCCACTTGCACTCCATGATTCCTTGACCTATGAATCCTAGCTATGGAATACATAGCATCATATAATGGATGCTGATTCAAAACCTATACAGTCATTTGAAGAACCTTACCCCAGCCATGGAAATTCTTGCCACCTACCTGCTGTTGTAATTGCATCTTCAAAAAACCATTCTACCTTTTTATCAATCCAGCTGATTCTAGATGGTGAAGAACATGGTAAACCAGTGAATTCCATGAGCATGAGCCCACTGTCTCTCTTCTATGACTGTAAAATGTGTTCCTTGGTCAGAAGCAATGCTGTATGGAATTCCATGTTGGTGTATAAGGCATTCTGTAGGACCATCAATGGTAGTTTTGGTGGAAGCATTGCATGTAAGGAAAGAAATCCATACCCAGAATGTGTCTATGCCATTAAAGAGAAAGCACTGTCCTTTCCATGATGAAACCAGTCCAACATAATTATCCTGCCACCAGGACACATGCTGATCACCCTGGGAATAGTGCCATCCTAATGACTCAGTGGAGATCTCTGCTGCTAGTATTAGGCATTCAGCTGTGACTGTAACTACATTAGCCTTGTTGTGTAGGAGTTCATGTGGCTGAGTTCATGTGGCGGAGTCCATACAAAACCTTCATTCCTGCCACCATGGTCACTCTGTTCATAAGTCCATTGGGTAATGAGAAGAGTGGCTGGAGAAAAAGATTGACTGCTATCTATAGGACAGGTCATCCTATCTACTTGATCCTAAAAGTCCTCTTCTGCCGAGGTCACTTTGAGACACAAATATTTTTACATCCCTTTCTAATATGGAAATGTCTATCCATAATCGATTCTCCAAGCATCTTTTTTCCAGTCATGTTCCTTTCAAGCTTCTCACCATCTAGCCAGACCATGAATGAATATACATTCATATATCTGGCCAATTTTTTCCTTCCAGACAAAATGTACTACGAAGTGTACTGCCTGAAGTTCTGCCAAGTGTGAAGATTTCCCTTCACCACTGCTCTCCAGGGATGTCCTGAAAGCACCTATAATGCTGCAGCTATCCACTTGTGGGTGGTGTCTTCAAAATGTACAGACACATGTGTAAAACTGGCCCTAGCCTTTTTGTGACAGCTGTTCATAAGTTACACCCCATGAGTCCACAGGTGCATCCTTGGAGACAAAAAACAATATAACATTACTAGTAGCCATAAGTATCTGGGAAACATGCTTATGTAATTTACTTGTACCCTCTGGAACTCCTCTGGCTCAATCATATATAGACAATTTCCATTTAGTATGGACTGCTGCTGTGTATGTCCAAACTTATAACTCAGTGAATCAGAGTATATCCATGTCATGATAGGTAACTTGGAGGATCACCTGGTAACCTGGTGTCCCATGTTCAAGAATGTAGTTTCCACTAAGAAAAAGTAGCAGGCCAAAAGTTGTTTTTTAAAGGGAATGTAGTAGTCTGCAGATGATAGAAGATCCTTCTTCCAAATCCTATGGGTTTCTGTGTCAATTCACCAATGAAGGCCTTGTAACGACCCAAACAGTATTCCTACCTGTCACTGACACTTCAAGGATGATGGACTTCCTGGATCACATGACCAAGTGGAAGAGCAGCTGGCACAGCAGACTAGACATATTGCAAAGCCTGTTCTTGTTATCAGTCCCACTTAAAACAAGCAACTTTTGGGGTCACACTTTAATCCATTTAGGCTGGATTAAAACACAACTGAGACCCTTTGTTGTCTTTGCTACATTGTGCATGTCATGTTTCTCTTCTGCGATACCTGTTCCCCATGCTGGTTTTGAAGCCAGCCAATTATGGACTGAAACCTCTATGAACTGTTTCTACCAAAATTTTTCCAGCTAAATCTTAAATATGCAGGAGTTGCCTCTTTAAAAATGGCTACTCCAAGGAGCAGAGCCTCACCCACCACCAAGAAGGAGAGCCATCAAAGCTGCCCCAGCACCGAGGAGGAGAGCCTGGGCCAAGAGGGTGCCAGCAGTGTACACAGCACTCCCCACCCCGCACCCTGTTGAAATGAGAAGACATGTAAACAAGTCTCAAAACCAAACTTCCAGATCACCTAAAGCAACCCCAAAGAGAAATGAGATGCAACTATCTGATACTGAACCACCTGGACACCCTGAACTGTCAATGAAAGAGGATTTGGAAAAAATGAAATCGGAAATAATTTCTCAGGTAACATGATTAATAAATCAAGAGAGGACACAGACAAAAAAAATAGAGGAGCTGAGGAACATGATGGAATTCTAACATAGGAAATAAATGGAATCCATAAAATAGATGCAAACAGATTTAAAGGAGATTAAAAACTCCACTGAAAGTTTACATAGCAGAATTAGCCAAAGTGAGGAGAGAATTTCAGATATAGAAGACAAGATTGCAATGAGTGACCAGGAAAAGAAAAATTTCTTTAAAATACTAAGGGACCATGAGAAATCAATCCAGCAGTTGCTAGACTATGCAAAGAAGAATAATATCAGACTGATCACAGTCAATGAAGAAACAGCAGAGAGTGCAGATGACATAAAAAAATAACATTCACACAAGTGGTGGCAGAAAACTTGCTAAGCAGGGGAAAAGAATTTGACATATAGACAAGTGAGGCACATAGGACTCCAACTAGCCTTGATCAGGAAAAAAAAAATCTACACATAGGCATATAATTGTTAAGATTCCAGAAACCCAACAGAAGAACAAAATTCTATAAGCAGTTAGAGAAAAGAAACAAATCACATACAAAGGAAAGCCCATCAGAATCACAACAGACATCTCAATGCATACCCTCAAGGCATGAAGGGCTTGGAGTGACATATTTCAAACCCCAAAGGAAAACACACTCCAACCCAGATTGATGTACCCTGCAAAACTATAAAGCAGCACAACAGGAAATTTTAGACAACATCCTGGGAAAAGACAAAGAGGATCACAACCCCAGGAAGCACAGCACAATGAATCCATCAGGAAGAGAATAAATTAAATGTAAAGAAGGAGAATCTAACAAAAAGAAAAGTCATGACAAGGATAAACCATTATATATCAGTTATAACCATCAATGTTAATGTTCTCAATTCACCAATCAAAGAAATAGACTGGCAGAATGGGTCAAGAAGCAAGATCCAACAATATGCTGCATAAAAGAAGCATACTTAGTTCAAAAAGAAACTCATAGACTGAAAGGTGAAGGGTGGAAAACAATACTCCATGTGACAGGAACCTGAAAAAAGCAGGAGTAGCTATCCTCTTTGCAGATCAAGTGGACTTCAAACCCACACTAGTTAAGAGAGACAAAGAAGGCCACTACATCCTTGTAAAGGGAACAATCCAAGAGGAAGAGATGACAATCATTAATACATATGCACCAAACACTAGTGCGCCCAACTATAAAAAACAAATAGTAAAAGACATGAAAAATCAAATAAGCACTAATACAAGAGTAGTGGGGGACCTCAATACCACACTGTCACAAATAGATAAATCAACTAGACAACAAATAAGCAAAGAAATACTAGAAGTCAATCAAACTCTTGAACAAATGAACTTAACAGAAGTTTACAGAGTGTTCCACACTACAAAATCAGAATACACATTCCTTTCAGCTGAAGACAAGTCATTCTCCAAAATGACCACATACTTGTTCATAGAACATATTTAAGTAAGTGCAAAGGAATTGAAGTTATTGCCTGTATATTATCAGACCATTGTGCAATGAAATTGGAGATCAGTAGCAAAAGAAACTGCAAGAATTTCATAAAAACATGGAAAGTGAATAACACACTTCTGAATAACCAACGGGTCACAAATGAAATTAAAGAAGAAATCAGACAGTTCCTACAATTAAATGACAATGACAGTACAACATATTGGAATCTGTGGGAAACAGTGAAAACAGTCTTACAAGGGAAATTCATAGCAGTGAACACTCATATTAGGAAAACAGAGCAAGCCCAATTAAACAACCTGATACAGAACCTCAAGCTTCTAGAAAAAGAAGAGCAGGACAAACCCAAAACTAATACAAGGGAGGAAATTATAAAGATCAAAGCAGAAATCAGGGCAATGGAGACTAAGAGAATGATGCAAAAAAATCAATGAAGTCAAGAGTTGCTTCTTTGAAAGAATAAACAAAATTGACAAACCTTTAGTCAACCTTGTCAGAAAAAGGAAAGAAAAGGCCCAAATCCATGCAATTAGGAATGAAAAGGGTGAAATTACAACAGATCCAGCAGAAATCCAGATGGTCATCAATACCTACTTCCAGAACCTATACCCGAATAAGATGGAAAACACAGAAGAAATGGACAGATTCCTAGATACATATGAATTACCAAAGTTGAACGAAGAAGACCTAAAAATTCTAAACAACCCAATATCAATCAATGAAATTGAAAATGCAATTAAAAACTTACCAACTAAGAAAAGCCCAGGTCCTAATGGCTTCACTGCTGAATTCTACAAGACACTTAGAGAGGAACTGCTGCCGCTACTGTTTAAACTCTTCAGGGAAATTGAAAGTGAAGCACTACTCGCAAATTCATCCCAGGAAGCAAGCATCACCTTGATCCCCAAATCAGAGAAAGACCCAACCAAAAAAGAGAACTATAGGCCAATCTCACTAATGAACATAGTTGAAAAAATCCTTAATAAGATACTGGCTTATAGAATGCAGAAGATCATCAAGAAGATCATACACCCTGACCAAATGGGATTCATCCCATGGATGCAGGGATGGTTCAACATTCACAAATCAATGTAATACACTATATCAATAGAGCCAAGGACAAAAACCATATGGTCATCTCAATAGATTCAAAAAAAGCCTTTGAAAAAAATCCAACACGCATTTATGATAAAAACCTACAATATGTCAGAATAGACGGTCTCTACCTCAACCTGATAAATGCCATCTGTGAAAAACCAACAGCCAATATCATATTAAATGATCAAAAACTAAAATCCTTCACTCTAAAATCAGGAACAAGAGAAGGATGTCCACTATCACCCCTCTTTTTCAATATAGTTTTGGAAACATTAGCCATGGCAATTAGACAAGAGAAAGAAATAAAATGAATAAAGATAGGAAATGAAGAAGTCAAATTGTCATTATTTGCACAGAACATGACACTCTATATACAGAAGAAGCCAAGAACTCCAAAAATCTTCTAGATTTAATAACTAAATTCAGTAAAGTAGCTAGATACAAGGTCAACACACAAAAATCAATAGCTTTCTTCTACACGAATAACAGACTCACTGAGAGAGAAAAAAGTCAAACAATTCCTTTCACAGTAGCATCCAAAAAACTGAAATACCGAAATACTTAGGAATCAACCTAACAAAAGAAATCAAAGACCTCTTCTCTGAAAACTAAAGCACTCTGAAAAGAGAGATTCAAGATGATATCAGAAAATGGAAAGACATCCCTTGCTCCAGGATAGGAAGGATCAACATAGTTAAAATGGCCATACTTCCAAAACTGCTATAAAGACTCAATGCAATCCTGATTGAAATTCCAGCATCATACTTCATGGAACTTGAGAAAACAATCCAAAAACTTCATTTAGAGCAAAAAGAGACCTAGAATAGCACGATAAATTCTAGGAAAAAGAGACATGACTGGGGGTATCACAACTCCCAGCTTAAAACTATACTATAAAACTACAGTGATAAAAACAGCATGGTATTGGCAATGATACACAACTGAGGACTAGTGGAATAGATTTGAAGATGCAGAAACAACTCCAGACACACTCTCTCACCTCATCTTTGACAAAGGAGCCAAACACCTTCACTGGAGGAAAGATAGCCTCTTTAATAAATGGTGCTAGAAAAGTTGGATTTCAACTTGCCAAAGATTAAAACTAGACCTATATCTCTCACCATGCACTAAACTAAAATTGAAATAGATCAAAGATCTGAATATTAAAACAGAAACTCTGAAATGGCTGGAACACTGGTTAAGTAGAACTCTTGAAGACATTGGTGTAGGAAGATTTTATGAACAAACTTCAGTTACCTGTGAACTAGCACGAGCTATCAATTAGTGGGATCTGTTCTTATTAAAAAAAAAAAAACAAAAAACTTCTGCACAGTAAGAGAAACCACCAACTATGTGGAGAGACAACCTACAATATGGGAAAAAATTTCACCTGCTGTTCCTCAGACAAGGGTCTACTATCTAGAATCTATAAAGAACTTTAAAAAATCAGATGTCCTCAATTTAAAGACCCAATCCAAAAATGGTCATCTGAAATGTACAGACATTTCTCAGACAACAGCAAATAAAAATACAAAAAAATATTCACCATCACTGATCATTCGAGAGATGCAAATAAAAGCAATGCTGAGACCACACATCACCCCAGCAAGAATAGCTTCTATCATGAAATCAACCAATAATAAATGTTGGGGGGCTGTGGGGAAAGAGGAACCCTGCTCCACTGCTGGTGGGAGTACCGACTGGTGCAACCACTGTGGAAATCAACATGGAGATACCTCAATAAACTAGGACTAGAAGTCCCATTTGACCCAGCTATTCCCCTGCTGGAGATCTTCCCCAAAGAATTAAAAGAATCATACCACTGTGATGTATGTACACCCATGTTCGTAGCAGCACAATTTATAATAGCTAAAACTTGGAAGCAGCCCAATTGCCCATCAACTGGATACTGGATAAGGAAAATGTGTGTGTTTTTTTAAATGGAGTGCTACTCAGCCATTAAAAAATGAGAAATTAGAGATATTTATAGCTAAATGGATGCACATTGAAGCGATACTCTTAAGTGAAATAAATAGGACACACATGTGTAAATACTTAATAATTTCTCTAGTGTGAGAAACTGAAAGTGTAAATAAGGACTAAAAGGTATAATAGATAAAGTGAAATAGGAAGAAAATGGGCAATGGGGAAGGGGAAGTTGTAGTGGTAGGGAAAGGAAAGAAGGGAATGGAATTAATATGAGGAAATGAAAAAATGGAACCAAAGTCTTTGTAAATAGGGAGGGATGGAAGAGTTGAAGGGTGGGGCAATGGAATGGGAAAAAGTAAGAACCAAGATGGATTATGGAACAGTGCAAATTTCCAATGATGAATGTCATCATATTGTATACCTAAAATGTACAAATAAAATTAATTTAAAAACACAACCAAGAATGTATAGATGCAGCAATTTAACTTTTACCTTAAAAGGGATATCTTAAAATGTCTCACAACACTGGACTACAAGAAATTTCACTGAGGTAGAAAGACCTTGAATTTTACTTGAGATTATTTCCCATTGTCTGGCTCACAAATGTCTTACTAACAAATCCAGAGTATTTTTTATCTCATGTTTACTTGGTCCAATCGTCATAATATCATCAATGTAATTGACCAGTGTGATATCTTGTGGGAAAAAAAGGTGATCAGTCTCCATGAACTACCTTGTGATACAGGGCTACAGGATTAATATAATGCTAATGCAGGACAGTAAAGGTGCATTTTTTGCCTTGCCAGCTGAAAACAAATTGTTTTTGATGGGCCTTATGGATAGGTATGGAGAAGAAGGTATTTGACATATCAATAGCTACATACCAAGTACCCAGAGATATGTTGATCTTCACAAGCAAGAAAAGTACATCTTTTACAATGGCTGCAATTGGAACCATCACTTGATTAAATTTATGGTAATCTATGAACATTTTTGAAGACTCATCTGTTTTGGCACAGACCAAATGGGAGAATTAAATGGAAATGTGTTGGAAACCACCCCCCTGCATTGTTCATGTCCTTGATAGTGGCACTAATCTTTGCAATTGCTCTAGGGATGCAGTATTGCTTTGGGTTTACTATTTTATCAGGAAAATTCAATTATAATGACTTCAATTTGGCCATTCCAACCATAATAGCACACACACTGCTGGTTAAGCTACCATTTTGAGGAGTCTGCCAGATAATAAGTATATGTCTCAAATTAGTCATTCTGCAATAAAGAAAATAATTGTAGGATGGATTGGAGGATATACTAGACCTACTGTATGTCAGAACTTTGCTAAAACTCTACTGATCACCTGAACTTATTAGGCCTCTATGCTTAGTGGAGAGACACAATGACATTTTGGATCCCTGGACTCAAAATTAGTTCAGAAACAGTGTCCAGTAGTCCCTGAAATTTCTGATCCTTTCCCTTCCCTCATTGTGGAGTTACCCTGCTAAAGGGCCTTATGTCCCTTTGCAGAAGGATGGGAAAATGATTGAACACATACATTTTTGGTGCTGCACCAGGATCCTTATTCAAAGGGACCTCACCTTCCCTTCATTCCATGGTTTCTGGGTATGTAAATGCTCAAATCCAGGAACTTGTTGAGGGCTCATGATTCTCTGTTACTATAATTTGAAGTAGGTTTCTCTTGATTTTCTCTTACACTTTTCTGATTATATAAATGTATTTCACCGTTAAGAATTCTGTGTCTAATAAACCCACACCCTAAGTCTAAAAGTGTCAGATCATTCTTATCATTGTTCTCCTTGTGCTCTTCATGCCTTTGGAATTTAAGTGCTTCCACTTGATCCCTGTAACTCTGGGATCCAATGAAACCTATTGCCCTCAAGTTTCCCAAGTGAGTAACTGTGGTACCCATTGTAAGGTCTGCCATACAGAGAAGGGTAAAAATAGCTGCTTCAGAGATGCCAGTGCTCCCCTCACAAATCTGTTTCTCAAGGATTTAGTGAAGGGTACATTTTCTGGATCATCCCAGTGTGGAGGATTAGAGTTAGCATGACAAATCCACTCCAGTATTCTCGTTTCCCTTTGCCTTTGAATCCCCTCATCAACAATAAACCATGGAATACCAGGCATTTCTAACTCATGAACAGTGGGCCATCATTTTATCTGTACTTCTGCCAACCAGCCAAATAAACTCTTGACCTTTTTTTTACTCTACAAGCTGCAACATAGATTTAGAATCTCTACTTAACGGGCTCATATCAACAAAGTGGTCCTGATCCATGTGTATGTTTTTGCCACTATTATCCCACAGCCATAAAATCCATTCTCATCCTTTCTCATCAGACCTCACTTAGTGATAGTTAGAAAAATTCAAGAAGTTATTTGGGAGAATAGTGGACCTTCTCATGTGTCACGATATGTACCATATGCTTAGAAGCCTTCGAGATGTGAGCCTGGTTATAGGGCTGGATGCAAAAGTGGGTGGTGAGTGTGGTGCTGAATGTCAGCACTATCATGCTTCATCAACACAAGATTAGTTTCCTCTGGTATACTAGGAGAGGCCAACAACACAGAGGGTAACCTTTGTCACCGTGAGTGGGGATAGCTCTTTCTCTGGCAAAATAATTTCATTAGTGTCTAGAAGCTCAACATACTCAACCCTATAATGATCCTCTCAAACATTTCCATTCCAATTTATGGGATCCCAATGTTTTCAGATCAGTGCCCTCACATTTACTTCAGATACTCTTCCATGGTCAGCATTAAATTTATGCTGTATTTCAGGTAATCAAATTATGAGAGCCTGTGTTTGGGTTTCTGTAATATCAACCCTGTGTCTAAAGAAGAGGAAATTCTCTTTCAGGGCACACTTAGAAATTTTTAGATAATTTATGTGTGTCTGGAGGAGGGAATTTGAATCTTTGAGCTCCTTTTTAATTTTATTAATTTGTTATTGCAGATATCAGATTTCTTATGCATGTTTTGAGCTCATTATTTTTTTCAATTGTTTGTCCAAAGATGTTAAAAGCAACCTGCCAGCATCATTAGATTTTCCAGTTTGGCAAAAATATTCAAAAATATCATATATGGAATTGCTAAATTCCCTACATATCATAAGTGGTGATTTAGGATAATTAAATGGATGTACACTGCATATTATTTTAAACAATTCACACCAAAGACTATCAAAATTATCCACATTATCAGGAGTGACTATGACATCTTTGGGTCTCATCAAATTAGACAGCAAACTCCAGGAGGCACTACACCCATTAAATAATTTCTTCTTTTCAACTATGTTTCTCTAGAGCCACTCCTGGTACCAAAATCTGTATCAGTTAGTGCTTACTAGAGAAACAAATATAATGTAAGATATATAAATATATAAGGATTTACATAAAGATAGGCATATCATAGCCACCCACAGTCAGAATTGGAAGAGTGCAAAAAGAATGTCTGCCCACTGGAAATCCAAAGTATCTAGTTGCAGTCCTGGAGTTCACTATATTGTATCATGAGACTCAGTATCAGGAGGCTGAAGAGTTTTCAATGGGAGGTGAAACATCTTCAGTGCAAGGCTGAAGAGCCTGTTCTGGAAGGCTGAAATTGTCTGAGCTGGAAGCCAGAAGATGATATCCAAGCTGAAAGTGAAGACTGGAGCTCCTCTGAAGAAACAGAATGGAGCCTTCCTTCTTCATTTCCCTTTTATTCCATTCAGGCAACAAGCCTATTGGTGGATGCATTCACACACAGGTTGGGCTTTCTGTCTTCAGTAGATTCCTTCAATGACACCCAGAATTATGCTGATCCAATTTAGTTAGGAGTTTTTTACACAAATTGACACAATCAGTTAACTATCACACAAGCCTAAACTCCCTGCATTCAATCTATCTTAGATGATTCATTAAGAGTAGGACTTCAAACTTATTTGTATTGATTTCTTTTATTAGATTTGCATCAACATTCCTACCTGTGGTATTTTATTTTGGGGGTAGTGATTAAGTTTTCCAATGTATTTGCTTTTTAAAGATTTTTTTAAAATCAAAAGCCCTGATAAGTATTTCCTTATTAAGTGAGATAAGTATGTCATAAGATGAAGAGAAATGTACTCTGGAGTGAAATCAAGTTAAATCCTGTATCTGAATTCTGGTATTGATATTTATTAACTTCAGTGACTTTAAGAATGCTCCTAACTCTCTAAGCTCAGCTTTTTTATTGCTAAAAGTTGGACAACAAAGTAACATACTTATTTCATAATATTGTAATTGGCACTGCAAAATAGAACTTTAACAGTTATATTTTCTTTCTTGAAGAGATAAGCAATTTCAACAGAATTCCTCCTTCTGAGCACAAATACACCCTCCTCTCTTCAGTCTGGATGAAGTAAAAGAATATTCAGATGCTGTCACCAGGACACCAGGAGGCTTGGAGCCCTGTTTCCTTTCCCCCAAAAAAGGGACAATGATCTGAAGATGGATGAAAGTGATAAAGCAGGTGTGGAGATCTGCATTGTTTCTCTGTGCTCCTCTCCTTTCTGATCTTTACTATAAAAAAAAAAACCCTTACCCACCTGTACAAGGAGATTGTGATTTGAGGAAAATGGGCCTGGCCATCTCCTCAGAGCTAGTTTTGAATAAATCATTCCTTCCTCTTTTTTTTTTACCAAATTATATGACCTTTTTTGATTTATTCAGTGGTGAGCAAAGGAACCTAAGTGTATAAATTTAGTGCCTTATTACAGTTTTGTCATACCTAGCCAGGAAGCAAATCCCTGCTCTTGAAAGGCATGCATCCCAGCAGGCACATGGGAAAAGAGACTGACTACTCCTGGCTGGCAGAACCCATGGTCAGGACAATAGGGGCATTGAAGCAGCTACTATGTGCTTGCACCCAGGAATCACTCTGATCTCCTGTTTATGTATTCAGCTGACTATAAATGTACTTGCTGATAAAAATAAAAGGATTGCTTGAGAGACAGTGAGGTCTCCTAGTTTCCTGCTGTAAAGTGCACTGCAGACATGTACTATCTCCACCATTTGGATCTTCGATCATACAAGAGTTCCATTTGAGTGAAGTATGAACCTTCATTGTTTGGGCCTGTTTTGGACAAATTGCAGGTTATTTTGTGGCACTGATTGGTCACCAGTGCCATTTGGAATGAGGCAAGCACCTTCAACTTTTGTGGCCACTTTGATATATTGCAGGTCATTTTGGTATACTGACTGGTATGAGAAGAGATTTAGAGGTAAAAATGATCTCCAGGCATTTGTTTTGTTAGTTTACCGTACTCGTTTATACTGATTTTAATTTTTTATCTTCCTCTTTTGAAAGCCGTCTTTATTGGAAAATGGGCAGAAGAGTTTTAGTACCTTCTAAAATTATTTAAATCATTTGAGGCTTCAAGCCATACTCAGGCTTTTGTGCAAGCAAATGTAACATTCAACATTCTTGAAGCATTTGGTGATAAAATCTTTTGAATTTAGAAATTTTTAAGGATAGATATTTGGGGGATACGCTTGTGAAGCTCTGCTGTGATTTGGTCAGGAATAAAAGTTCCTGTGTTTCTTTGTAGCTCCCTAGAAAAGTTCTAGTTACCTTTGAGTTTTAAAAAAGGTGATCTTATTTTCAGACAACTTGTACTGTATAACTTAAAGTGCACTCTGATTTCAAGGAACTGACCTAAAGAAGATTATTTGAAGTAACTTTGGCAGGGAAAACATCCATAGTTGTTCCCCATGGCATTTTCTTGATTAGTGGCAAGTAAAAGTGAGAGCCTTTTGTGTCACTGCCCATGAAACTTGTTGGCTAATGTTAGTAAGTTGCATATTGTTGATGATTTCCCCTCACTTTAGCAAACAATCCTTGGTTTATTCTAAACCAATCGTGTTTCAAAATATTTGACAAATTTTCTGTTTGCTGGGAATTGATTTTTATCTCCTGCCACCTCCAGTGAAGAAATTTGACAACAGATGGCTTGGCTTTTTGTTTTTCTTGGTGGTGCTATAGGCAGCTAAGTTAGATAAAAACTAATGTACAGTCAGAGAGTGACTAGGCTTTCAAGGAAGTCAGCAAAAAAAGACATCAGAATTGTGGCTGGAGTCACATCTGAAGACCAGGCATTAAGATAAAGATGCAATAGCCATGTCTCCATAAGGGGTAAGCAGTAACTTGGAATTATACTATAATAAGCTCCACCTTGTCCAGGAAGTCCAGATTAGCATCAGTCACCCAGGTTGGTAAACAGTGGTCCCATCCTTTCCCAAAAATGCATTTTTTCTTTCCATATATCCTTGCTGCCTGACTAGCTTCACTATTGGCCCAATATTAGTTAAGCAGCTATAATTGTATCCTATAGCTTGATTATTCTTTGACCTATGTTGTACCCATATTGTGACTTTGGTATGTAAATTATGTCTGACAAAGGGCCTTGGTAGCAACCCAATTTGGGGATCCCTCCTGTCTCTTAGGAGCTATCTCTCAATAAATCTTTCTTACTCTTAACCCCTGTTGTTCCTCAGAATTCGTCCTTCTATTTTGGGGGACACCAAAACAGTGTATCTGCTATCTAGCAGGTTGGGAGTTATGTTTCTCATATATCAGTGGGGAGTATTGTTCCTAAATTGGTTTCTTTTATTCCATTCTAGAGCCCTTGAGAAATAGAGCCAGGATAAGATGTATAAGCTTCCAAACAGCTTTATTTAAATTTAATACAATGAAAAATGTCTTAAAACCACAGCTAAAAACTTTTAAATTAAGACTTATGCAGAAACTCCTCATTTAATGACCAATTTATGGAGCTACAATTAAGTCCTAAATGAATTAGCCACTAAATGAGAAATTGTATATAGTATGTACATTATAATATTCAAAAGAAAAAAATGGTCAAAGGAAACTCCAATTTGATGACTTTGCTTTTGTTTGCATAAATTTTACATGCAGTACTGTAGTGTATAGCAGAACATAAAACTACAGTTCTGTATTGTGCAATACAATCAGAAAAATTTACAGTGCTGTACACATAAGGTGTACTGTAAAAAAAGACATTGAGGCACTATAAACAAGATATACAGAATTGTACAAAAATAGATGTGACATAATTTCAAGCACTGGGTTGTAATTTGAAACAATCTTTGAAACAGGTAGGTCATTAAATGAGGATTGTTTGAAATAAGTAAAGGCAGAAGAAAAAGCTTCAAGAAATTCAAACTCAGATTAACTGAGCAAGCAATCTCTTTTGAGATTTATATTTCTTACCTTTCTACAATCAGGAAACTTACCTTCAGATATGCAAATTTGAGACTAAGTATTGCTTTGAACTGTAAAAATAAAAATCATAGCAACAGTATAACTTTTAAAAAGCAGGTAAATAATAAATTTAAGTCTTTGTTTTATCATATGTTGGTGTGTATGTGTGTATTTTATGTAATATCTATGTGTGCATGTTTGTTTGCCTATTATTTAGATGCTACCAGAGTATTTAAAAAGAATGTTCAGTAACTAAGAAAGCATAAACCCAAGTAAGTTTTTGATCTTCTAACTTAAGGAAATGTTTTGAAAGATGTAACAAATGTGTCCTCACAAATGTTGACATGCATTTTGCCTGTTTTAGCCCATCAGAATTATATTTTAGGTGGTTGACTTGTAGAAAAATTTCATTTTCATAATGATTATAAAAAGATTAAAGAGTATAACAGGGATATAATTAAAATTTTTGTGTTTACTAGGATCTTAAAAAACCTTAGGAATCAGAGTTGGCTGTATTACTGGGTTCTGGGGTTTTCAGAACTCCTTCTAGCTATTCTTTATAGCTTATTTTGTCCTGAGCAAAAAATTAGACTAAATAAGCACATAAGGTAGTATCATAGGCAGATAAGTTGGGTAGAAATATTATAACCAGTCAGAAAGGGCTAGGTCCTTGACAGGGTCAGGACAAAGATAAAACACACACCTGCAACTGGAGACATGGGTTGGAAACGCGGCCTCAAGATAAAAACAAGATGACCACATTTACATGAACAAACATTGGGCCTAATGAAGATGAGATAGAAATCAACCACCTTGGTGGATGACCAGTGACCTCTTGACCCAGAAATTACTAGGAGAATCTTTGTTCTTTCTATCCATGCTTGTTATGTGACTTGTTTCCCAATTGGACCACTATTACCTAAGTGACTATAATTGCAAACTTATTGAAAGATCATGGCCATGGCTTACATGGGATCCATGTGGGCCTCACTCTATAAAACTCTGTAAAGCGAAGTTCATGGATTACCTACTCAGGACCCCTCTGACCCTCAGGAGCTTTCCTACCAATAAATATCTTCCTACTCTTAACCTTTGGTGTTCCTAGAATTCATTCTTCAATATTTAGAGAGCAAGAGCTTGACATATCATACAGTTAATAGGTTGGGACATATAATATTTCATATTTCATCTCTGGTAATATTTCCTGTATCAGTAGCAAGGTTTTATATTTATTAAAGGTAGGAAAAATATTCTCTGCAGAGAGATTGTGTGGACTAGTTAAAATAGGAAAAGAATTACATTCTACAGAGGAGAGCAGACCACTGTGAAAGAGAACACAGTGGCCAAGAATTTAATGGCAGCCATCTTTTTTATCCTCCACTTTTCAAGCTGATGTCAGATCTGGGCTGTCCTATCAGAAACCTTCTTGATTTCTCATGAGAAGAACTGAAGATAGCATTCTCTGATTGGTCCCAGGTGCAAGGATATGGGAATCATTTTTTTTTTTTTTTTTACATTTCCTGGAACTCCATGATTGACAGATCATTCCCATTTGCCCAGCCAGTTTGCTACAACCTAATCTCCTGCCTCAGTAGAGCATTGAAATTATATATACATATAAAATTATATATAAAAATATATAATTATAACACTTAGAAGATAGATTAAGTAATTAGATTATAAGTAACCGATCAGAATGGGACAGGACTAAGATAGAGTTAATTGGATAAAAATATATAGCACACATTCTGAGTTAAGAGCTAATTGAGTCTATGCAAGTAGTTAAGCTTAGACATATAAAAATACATGCAGAATCTACCTAAAAAATACATGCAGAAAAAGTATAACAAGTTACAATAAGAACAGGCAAATAATGACTCTTCCTCCCACCCAAAAATCTTATTAGGCATGGAAAGCTGTAATTTGATAACACATTTCTACCTCCAGGCTATACTTGGAGGAACTTGGAAAAGCAGAGTATCCAGTTTCTTTCAAGCTCTGTTTTCTTTCAGCATGGCCAGTTGAGTAACTGATTTTTAGAAAATTTTACAAAGTTGAAATGCTGTCCTTCTCTGTACAAGATAAAATGAATTAAAGCACACTGGAAAACTTCCACTTCTGGATTCCTCCCCTTGTGGGTAGCCAACAAAAGCTTGCTTTCTTCTTATTTCCAATAAATTGTCTCTTAACATTCTCCTTTTGACCATGATTTTATTCTTTGAGTTCTCGTGATGATAAGCTTGAGTTTATGCAAAATAAACTGTATCAAAACTAGCTGGGCAATAATTTATTTCAAATTATAAATTGTCTAGCTTTTAAGAAAATGTTAAGTAGCACTAGTCACTATAAAGGCTGCTTCTAGTATTAGTATAAGGGGTACTAAGAAGAAGGATTTTACTAGATATTGTTTATTTAAAAGAATTAAGATTTAAAGCAAAAATGGCTCTTCTGCTTGAGAGCTACTATACTAATTTTAGAAGAAATAATAGACATTTTTATTTAATGCATTGACTTGTGTCTGAGTAAACATTCTCTGGCCATACTAATCCTTCATAATTTTGTAAAATAGTTATATTTATGCTTACATGGGTAATAAATAGCAAAAACCTGGAATGATGAAAAAGTGGCATTAATATTTTCATCTGGCTGGGTCCGATAGTTCCACGAGTTTGAAAATAAGAAACCTAACCCACCCTTTTAAAATTAGTTTGCAGGTTTACTGACTCCTGTCACAGAAAAACAATTTTCAGGATGTGTCCAAAAAAGGAGATATGAAAAAGTTTTGTTTTCCAGAAATATAGGACACACTCATGAATGGAGTGTGGGTGCTCAGATAAAAATGTGTCATGTTACAAGCTGGAATGTGGCACATTTAAGGGTTGTTTTCAAGAGGTTACAGTAAAAGCTATCTACATGTGTGTGAAATTAGAATATGCTACCCATCAATATTTCTGCTTCCTAGGGGGTAGAGACATCACAATATACAAGTAAAAAGACAAGACTATCCTTAGGGATGGAGAAAGCACAATTTATAGGAGAAAAGGACAGGTCTAATGTCTGGATTACTAGCTGATAGCAAAAGAACTTGTATGGTTTTTTTATTGAGTTTCGTAGAAGGGAAAAAGGCTCGTCTTGAAGCTACAGGTTTTCTTAAAATTACAATTTAAAAACCTTCATTTACCTCCCTCCCTTTGACCTAATTTTTATTTCTTAAACCCTACCTCATTCCCCCACCTTGACTGGACTTTGGTCCATTATTCTTAATGGATTGCAGAAGGTCTGATGGTCTGACTTCATGTAACTAATTGAGGCTTAGGAGGGACATTGACCCTGTCTAGTCAGGGACCTAAAGTCTCATTCTGACTGATCTAAAAGAGACATATGAATATTAGGTGCTGACTTTTGAAAAACCATCATCTTCCAACAGTCCCACGAAGAAAGTGTATATGAGATATTAACCCAGAACAAAAATGGATCATGCAACAAAAGAGAATTCCAATGCATAATATTATAGCTAGAAAATTGAGAATATGTTTTCCAAAAGGTTTCAGAGAACTAGGATGCTAGTGAGCATAGATTGTGTAATGTAAAAGACATATATGTAGAGTTATCAAGAATATTCACTTGCTAGGCATATTGGCACAAGTCTGTAATCCCAGCACTTTGGGAGCTGAGACAGGAGGGTCACTGTGAGTTTTAGGCCAGCTTGAGCTTCATAATGAGATCAAGCTGAGACTGAACTATATAGAGTGACCTTGTCTCAAATGAGATTATACCTCACTCGAGAAAGAACGGCTACTATCAAGAAAACAACCAATAACAAATGCTGGAAGGGTTTATGTGGAAAAAGGAACCCTTCTCCATTGTTGGTAGGAGGGTAAGCTGGTGCAACCACTGTGGAAATTAGTATGAAGATTCTTCAAATGACTAGGATAAGAGGTCCCATTTGACCCAGCAAGTCCCCTGCTGGGTAAATTTCCAAAAGAATTAAAAACATCATATCACAGCAATATATGTCCAGTCATGTTTACAGCAGCACAGTTTATAATAGCTAAATCTTGGAAACAGTGAAAATGCCCATCAACTGATGACTGGATAAAGAAGATGTGTTTTTGTATTTCCATAATTTTATTGAAAGCTATATCTCTATGTTTTTTAGAATTGTTTGAAGTGCTGGTTTGGTATTCATGAAGTTTCTCAGGTTCTCTTTGTCGTGGAAGTATCTTAGTTCCCAATCAATTTTGAAAGATAGCTTTGCAGGATACATCAGTCTAGGTTGGAGGTTGTTTTCTTTTAGGGCATGAAATACCTCGCTCCAGGCTCTCCTTGACTTGAGGGTTTGTGTTGAAAAGTCTGTTGTGATTCTAATGGCCTTTCCTTTGGTATGTGATTTGTTTCTTTACTCTAACTGCTTGTAATATTTTGTTCTTCTGTTGGGTTTCCAGGATCTTGATTATTATATGTCTAGGTGTAGATTATTTTTGATCATGGCTAGTTGGAGTCCTGTATGCCACACTTATCTGTATTTAAAATTCTTTCATTCAATTTGGGAAGTTTTCTGTCATTAATTCTGTGAACAGATTTTTTATGTCATTTGCACTTTCCCCTGCTTTTTTGTGGATTCCTATCAGTCTTATATTCTTCTTTGTGTCATCTAGGAGCTGATGGATCAACTTCTCATGGTCCCTTACTATTTTCAAGAGATCTCTCTTTTCATGGTCACTGACCACCATCCTGTCTTCTATGTCTGATATTCTATCTTCACATTGACTCATTCTGCTGTGAATACTTTCAGTGGAGTTTTTAATCTCCTGGATATATGAATCTGTTTCATGGTTTCCATTTCTTTCCTAAGCTGGGCATTCATGGCTTCCATCATGGTCCTGAGCTCATCTAATTTTATATCTGTTTTTGTTCTAGAGTCTCTAATCACATCTTTTATTCTTCTCATCACCTCTGTAGTTATCTGGGAAATTATTTCTGCTTTGAATTTTTCTAGAGCCTCATTCATCTGTTTTGTTTCTTCCTGTACTATCAGTTCAAGGTATCCAGGTGGTTGATTATCAGATTTTTCCACCTTGTTTTCCCCAGAATTTGCCTTTGGTGAGATGGAAGTCTGCAATTCTCCCTTGCTTAAATGTCTCATTTCTATTTTTGTTGTTGGTAGTGTCCTTGGTTTAGTTCCTGGGTTTATACTTCTGTATTGCTTATTGTCAGTTGCTTGTATTTAGAACCCTTATGGAATGATTGCTTCTCAGAGGTGTCTTCCAGATATAGCTTGTCCTTAGGTTTTGAGTCTCTAATGACTCCTAGGCAATCTCATTTTCAGTATACCAGGAAGGACAACTGATTTGATCAATCACAACACCTTGGCCCAAGTGATAGAGTCAGCAACAACAAAAGCATCAAGCACAGCTTAGAAAATAACAATTTGTGGTAGTTATTAACCTATCACCTTTAACCATGTAAATTAAATTGAAGTAGAGGACCAGGCCAAAATATGTTTATAGTGAATAAACTCTTTGATATAGCAACTTTATCCTTCAGGATGGGAACTTAGAAGGAGTTGGGGAGGGAGGGATAGATTGGTAGAAGGATAGGGAAAGGTTAAAAGTGAGGCCAGAGGACACAGGAACATCACACAAACTCTAGGAAACTGTTGAAGAAAAGAGGAAAAGACAAAGTGAAAGAACAAACACAGGAACAGAACAACCTAACAGCAATAGGGAAGCTAGAAACTGTATTCATGTTCCTTTAAAGCTAATGACAAGAGAGAGAAGCAAAAAGAGAGAAGAAAAGAAAAAGGAAGAAAAATTCTGATTCAGGACAAGAATAGAACAAAAAGGGAGAGAGATGAAGAACAAGGTGGGGGAGAGAGAAAGAGAGAGAGAGAGAGTACTTGAAAATAGAAAAAAAATTAAAAATGAGAAAAAATAACTTTGAAAATAAAAAATAAAAATAAAGTGCCTCTTTCAGGGTATATCTCTGCTGTCACAATAGACAACATGGGTAAAGTGTGCAGTTAATTAGTCTCAGCAAGCCAGCAGGAGTCCCCTGAGATTCAGGCTGATTTCTGGCTGCAAGGCCCAAGTTGAGCTCCCTCACCTCCTGCTGGGTTGAACTGTTAAAGGTTCTACTGCAGGTTCCAGCTGTCCTTCCCCTGAAGATAATCCAGGTTCCAATAGGCAGTGGTGATCCCTCCAACTTACCAACTACAGTGCTCTGGTGTGCCTTTATTGCGGAGATTTTCTTCACTTTTCCTTTGGGCTTCAGTTTTCATCAAGGAGCCTCAGAGAGTCCCTCTTTCTGTTGTTCACTTCTGCTCTATCTTCTAGAGCTCAGAACAATGGCCTTTATGACCCCCCGCACCTCTGTAGTGTGGATCCAGGTACCGCCACAGCCCAATGGCCAGAGGCATGTGGGAGTGGGGTAGGGGGTGCTGCTGGCTCCTCTGCTCCCAGAAAGGTATATCTCTTAGTACCAAACATAATGGTAGTTTGTTAGGTTACCTCTACCAATTCAAAATTAATACTGATGTTTTCAAAATATTGAAATATATCACCTTATGGTAAAACTAAAGTTATCCAGAGAACATGGTGTACAAAAAGTTAAATGTAGATACACTGTGGTTCTTTGGGGTTTTTTCAATACTTATTTATCCGTAGCATTATGTCAAAAATGATAACATCCATTCTGGATAGACTCAGGCTTCAGGCTGCACTGTTTAATAACACTAACAATATATATACATCTCCTTACATTCATTGGCTCACATGGAGAATTACAAACACTACCTCAGCAATTTTATGATTATGGTGGTGCCTCCTTACTTTTCTTAAGACACATTATGGAAATTTATGAAAGTATATTTTATTCCTTAAAAACCTGGAAGAAATGTCAGTTTTATAGAAACAGTCCATAGTAAAACCTGGAGGGTTTTACAAGAACTAAGTTCTAACAAGAATTTAGGGTAAAGCAAGTTTTCAGAGTGATAATTGATTTTGACTTACTATGTAATATAATAGAACATATTTTTAATTGAAGCAGATAGACTGAGGAAGTAGATTCTGTATAGAAATTGTTATAATCTATACAAATGTCACCTGAATTTTAGAAGAAATATTAAAGATAGTTCAATGAATATGCCAAACTTAGTAGGTTTGTATTTTGGGTTAATAAAAATGTTTTTAGGGCCGAGGATTTAGCTCAGTGGTTTCGCCACCTGCTGCGTGAGTGCAAGGACCTGAGTTCGATCATCAGTACCAAAAAAAGAAAAAAAATGTTTTTAAATTTAAATGTAATTCCCATATAACAGTGACATTCTCACCTCTGAACTATCTATTACTTGCATTATGGGTGCCAAAAAAATTACATTATCTAGAATATACCTTTTATTATGCCTTTAAAGAGTGCATGTGTGAAATGTTGGTTTTGACGTAAACCTCATGATTTAAAATTTAACATTTAAGTAGGTTACAATTTTCAATATCACTTAAATATAATATATTGATTCAGAATAGAAAGTTAAATTAATGTTAGAAATGATTCACAGTTCACCTTTTTAGGTTTGTATTAAGTGTTTCACATTTATGCCTTTAGCTTTACAGATGAATTCAAATCTAAACATTCCTATTGCAGCATTATATTAATTAGGCAGTTTTCTGAAGTTGGAAAACATCATACTAATCTAGTTGTGATGTTTTGAAGCTTCATAATTTAAATCCATTATAACATTATGGAATCCATAGTTCAGGGCTGTGGAGAAAGACTTTAAAGAATTTTTTTGTTGCTGCAATAATAGTATTTATGTAAAGAACAAAACCCACCAACTTATCAAAAATTTGTCTAAATACTACTAGCTGTTAAAAGTAAATTTTTCATACATAAGTTTCATAATCATATATAGATGTGTTAAATATTAACATTTAGTTTTGAGTAGGAAAAGATGAATCATTGCTGTAAGTTAATATATTTAGATGGCAAGAACAAATAGAATATAAGCAGTGACTAAACATATTTTTATGAACATAATTGCTTTCTATTATTCCAATTTCAATAGCAGTATGTTGAAAAATACTGGCAATTTTCAGAAACCCAAAAGAGATCATCTGCTTTGTATTACATTTTCTTTAGGTTTAATATTCAAGTTCATAATGATTCTGCTTATAATCTAATAGTTCCAAATTAGTTCATATATGGATCAAACTTTGGATCCTATTATAACTTTAAATGAGCTAGAGCTTAGGGCTACATTTAGAAAAATGTGCAATTAAAAAAAAAAACATTACTTCACCTCTACCTAAAAAATTCGGGTTATTGAAGATGATGTTGTTTTCTAAGCTGCTAATTTAATGAAATGATTAACATATATATCAGAAATTGGAAACTCTTAAAGGTTTTTAAAAGAAAAATTTTTTAAACAGGGTCTTGTTATGTAATTTAGGCTGACCTTGAACTCATTATGTAGCCCAGGCTGGCCTCAAACTCATGGAAATCCTCCTGCCTCACCCACACATGTGCTAGCATTACTGGCATGTGCCACCATGCCTGGCCCTTAGGGTATTGTACTTTATATACAGCAGATCCCTACCAATATTAGCTGACTAGATTGATGATACCAATTTTTCCCTTTTGCTATTCCAAGTCCAGTTAGTTTATTTTGAAGATTACATTTCAATACTTCAATTGTAGAAGAAAATTAGACAATTTTCTCTATACAGAAAATAACAACCAAATTCACCAGTTAAGAATCCATTTCAGGAATTGTTGGAAGGTGAGTCATTCCATAGTAACTATGCTTCTGTTACCATGCAGTACACCCAGAAACAATCCACTTCAACTTCTGAACATTTGGTTTGGAACACTTGTTTGATGAATATTCAGTTAAACACTTGGATGCAAGCTCTTGTCAGAAGGTCAGATCTCTGCCACTTATCTTGGAATGTTTCTGAAGACATTCTGCTCCTTCTGTCAACTCTATACACTTCTGTGCTTGGATCTCCAGTGCAATGATAGATAAGGCCAACACAGAAGGTTTTGCTTTAGAAAATATGATCCTGCAGTGACATGCCTTAAGCTGAGCTTCTAGTCTTTCAAAATTTAGGCTATTTTTCCTTTCAAATGGCAAGAGTTCTTTTTTTTTTTTTGGTACCGGGGATCGAACTCAGGTCCTTGCACTTGAGCAGCAAGCGGTGAAACCACTGAGCTAAATCCCCAGCCCGTCAAATGGCAAGAGTTCTTGAATGAGTGAATAATAGAGTTATAGAAATTGAAAGGCAGTGGTAGCTTTGACTTTCCCACACATCTTGTCCAATACAATCTTTTTCATTTGGATCAAGTCTAAAACTGTGAACCAATACTGACTTATTCGGATCAAGTCAGTTGCCAATGGGACATTTCTTTCCTCTTCTATTGATTTTATAGCCAAATAAAAGCAGCTGAGTCCAACACAACCAAGGCGCTTGGGCTGTACCTTCACTTTAGACAGGAATCTGTCCAGTAAATTCACAGCCAGAGAAAATGTCTCCCCGTATCAAAGCCAAAGAACTGAGTTAGACTAAGAAGATCTTTCACTTCAAAGTCTCCCTCAGTCTTGCAGTCATTCTAAGGCCATTATCATGTGCAGATTCAATTAGTCTCAAGCCACAGACCTTTGGCTGAAATCCAGCCTCCTCTTCCAACAGGGTATGCAGCCGCTGTAGCAGTTTCTGGGAGTCAGTTGTTGTCAGTATTTCTATCATCCTGGTAGATACTGTGGCTCCTCACCATGATCACCTTCCCCGGGCCTGCTCTCACCTCACCACACAATACCGGACAATAGAGGCCTAAGAGGCGAGGACGTTCAAGGGGAGGAGGGGAGAGGCCTCGGAAGGGAGAACTGTCCTGCGTGTAAGTCTGCAGTGACACCAAGATTACATTGCTCTCCTCCTGGTCGGACCACAGCGAAAGCTATATTTATTTTTATAAAGTGAAGTACTACTCATCCATAAAGAATGATAAACTAGACACATTTATAGCTAAATGGATATACATTGAGGCCATACTCTTAATTGAAATAAATAGGACACATGTGTGTAAATACCAAATAATTTCTCTGGTGTGAAAAGCCGAAAGTGTGAATGAGGAACAAAATGTATAATAGATAATGTAAAATAGGAAGAAAAAGTCTAAAAGGTAAGTATAGAGATGGTGTGGGGGAAAGGAAAGAAGAGAAAGAAAAAAATATGAGAAAAGAAGGAAAAAAATGGAAACAAAGCTTTTGTAAATACAGAGGAGTTGGGGAAGGGAGGGAAGGGGAACGGAGGAAAAACAAAAACCATGATATATCATGTATAAGTACAAATTTCCAATGATGAATATGATCATAATGTATACCTAAAATATATCAATAAACTTTATGAATAAAAATAAAGAAAAATAAAATTTAAAAAAATGTACACACAACATTCTCTTCTGATAATGGCACAGGTTTGAGTTGCTGTTCATTTAGTTGCAAACAATTCAGCTTCTCCTAATACAATTTTGGGATTATAGCCCTGAGTAAAAAACTATCCCATATGTTGGATGGCATGGTTCCAATAAAACATTTTGTCTTACTTTATCCAATATACAAGTGTATCTCATTCATACAATAAAAAAAATTGTTTAATCAAAGCCAATGAATGTAAATCAAGTTTTGAATGAAAGAACAAAATTTTTTAAACTGTAAAACTTTTTCAACATTTTTTATGTCTAGGTTTTATATATAATGTATATTGTATAAAAACAGTTTTTTGTAAGTGTTAAACCATTAAGCATAGTTTTATAGTATATTTTGTTTTCAGATGGATACATATCTCTAGTCTCAGATAACAGTAGTTTATTTAACAAATCACATAGTGGTTATTGAAAACATTTTACAAATCAACATTTAAATAATCTTTAAATATTAAAATTCAGTTTTTTAA
>NW_004624851.1:6853060-6870388 GCF_000247695.1 Heterocephalus glaber | reverse complement strand
CAATGTTAAAAATTTTGATGCTTTTTTATAAACAATCTTTAAATATTAAAATTCAATTTTTAATAATCACAGGCCTAACAATAGAAAATATAAGTAATTATCTCAGTAAAGTATAAACTCTCTCCTTTTTATTCTAGTTTAACCAAGATCACTTTAATAACTTAAGAGAATATTATTATTGATGTACACATAAAAAGATTAATCTTTTAATTATAGCCTATATATGTGTGTATATACATATACATAAATAAATATATATATATTTAATTTTTTAAAATAAGATTTGTTGGGGTGGAGCTTTGGGGAAATAATGAGAAACTACAGATCACTGGAGAAAACTGAAACAAACTGATCCAGGCAGCTGCTTTTTCAATCACAGAGGTAAATTTTTTTCCAGTAATTCCTTAGGCTGAGGGTCTCCATTTAGGGAAATTAATTTTAATAATTTTGTATTATTAGCTGAGTATGTCTGGAGTTGTTTCTGCATCTTCTAATAAAAAAAATTGGTTTTGGAAAAACAATCTCTATTATTACTTGTGTAAAAAATAAAATATATAGCATAAATGTTAATTGCTATGCATTGGTTTCCTGGGTCTTTCAAAATAATAAAGATGAGTAATTAAGTAAATATAAAAATATTATGTCTTATAAATGTTCATTACAATGCATTGATCATTAGTTGCTAAAATAAATTGAAATATTATTGGCTTCTAAAGGGTTATATATTAATAATTTATAAAAATACATTTCATAAAATATATTTGCTTTTTTGTGTTGTTTATTTAGTTTCAAATTCATTTATTTTTGCTCTGATCTTCATAAGCTGTTTCCTTTTACTAGATTTGGGTTTGGACTGTTCTTGTTTCTCTAGGACCTTGAGGATCATCATTTGGTTATTTGTTTGAGTAAGAGTTAAATTTGAGGTCCCACTCATTGTTTGTTTTATATGGGAATTCACTGTTATAATCTTCCCTCTTATGATTGCTTTCATTGTGTCCCATAGGTTCTGGCATGTTGTATTGGATTTATCATTTGATTGTAGAATCTAATGTCTTCTTTATATAAAAGTTTAAGATTGCTTCCTCACCTGTGACTTGAGTGTTCAAGAGGGTATTATTTTATTTCCATGTGTTTTCATAGTTTTTGTGGTGTCTTTTGCCATTAACTTCTAGTTTTATTGTACTATGGTCTGATAGTATGCATGGTAAAATTTCTATACCTCTGTTCCTTGGCTAGGCATGAATAATATAGCCCAACTGGTCATGCTTTCAAAATTTTTATACAAATTTAATGTAATCCCTATCAAAATACCAATAGTATTACTCAAAGACATAGAGAAAACAATCAGGATAACAAAAGCCATTCTAGGCAACAAAGACAGGGTAGGGGGTATCACAATCCCCAACTCAAAACTATAGCACAAAACAACTGAAAGAAGCATGGTACTGGCAACAAAACAGACCTGAGGACCAGTGGAACATTTTAGGTATACAATATTATGATATTCTTCATTGGGATTTTGTACCTTTACATGATATATGTTGGTTCTTATTTTTTCCCATTTCTCTGCCCTCCCTTCAACCCCTCCACCCCTGTTTTATCACCATATCACTATACGGTATTATAACTTTAAGTCTGTGATAATGATGCCCCATGCCTTTTCCCTTGTTGTCTAAAATTGGATTTGCTATTCTACATCTCTTCTTTTCTGTGAATTATGCTGTTGGAATTTTAATTGGGATTTTATTGAATCTATATAGTAGTTTTGGAAATATAGTCATTTTCACTATGTTGTCAATATATGGAATTTTTGATCAATGAAATGGAATGGAAGATCCAGAAACAACTCTAGGCCTCCTCATGTATTTTGTCTTTCACAAATGGGCCAAAATCTTTCTCTGGAGGAAAGATAGATTATTTAATAAATGGTTCTCTGAAAAAATGGCAATCCACATGCTGAAGATTAAACACAGATCAATGTCTCTCACTATGTATTAAACTAAAATCAAAATATACCAAATATTTATAAATTAAAACAGAAATAATCTGCTGGGAGACAAAATAGGTAAAACCCTTGAAGACACAGGTGTATGCAAAAGCTTCCTGAATAGAATCCTGACTGCACAAGAAATACCAATAATCAAACAATAGGATCAAATCAAATTAAAAAGCTTCTGCACAGCAAAGGAACCACTAACAAAGTGTAGAAATAATTGGCAGAATGGTAAAAATTTTGCCACATACTTCTTAGGCAAATGACTAATATCTAGAATATATAAAAAACAAAAAATTAGTCTACTCAAAATTATAGACCCAGTCAAAAATAGACATATAAAATCAATAGACATTTCTCAAATGAATATTAAATGGCCAATATATACATGAAAAATAAACAACACTGAGAATCCATGGTACCCTAGAAAGAATGGCTATTTCCAAGAAATCCATTAGTAACAAATCTTTTTGAGGATTCAGGGAAAAAAATGGTGAAGTTCTTTATTGTTTGGGGGAGTATAAACTGGTAAAACCGCTATGCAAATCAATGTAGAGTTTCCTTAAATCCTAAAAATAGAAATTTCACTTGATTCAGCTATCCCCTTCTAGGTATCAGCCTCCAAAATGTTGAAAAGTATACCACAGTGATACCCATGTTTAAAGAAGCACGATTTATAATAGCCAGATTTTGAAAACAGATTATATGTCCATCAACAGACGAATGGATAAAGAAAATGTAGCATTTATATACAACGGAGTACTAATCTGCCACATAAAATGATAAATTTGGGTTATTTGTAGAAAAATGGATGCACCTTGAGACCATAATGTTAAGTGAAGTAAATCAGACACTCAAGCTTAAATACTGCATGGTTTCTCTTATGTGAGAAAGTCAATATCGAAATAAAGTGCAAAATCAAAGACAGATACTAAGAAGAGAGAAAAAAGTTATTGTAATCCACCTTAGAAAATGTACCTGAAAGCATACATTGAATTATTAATATTATTGCATTATTTATATATATATATATATTTATTGGCCAATTAGTATGGTTGTTAATCTGTAGGCATGATAATGAACCTTATAAGAATTTATGAGAAAAATGAATCTGGTGCTGGCAAAAATTAGGGGATGTAGATGAATAGTAAGGAAAGGAATTAAGAAGTATTATGTATATGTAACAATTCCCCCACAGTGAATGTAATCATTACGTACTGTAAACATGTAGCAATAAAAATTAAAAAATAACCAATGGTTGAACATTGAACCCTTGAATTGATATGTCAAAGCGGGAGTAAAGAAGCTCTGATGAGGGCTCCTCTCAACCTCAATTATGGCTGTAGAACTAGAGGAGGGTATTCCTGGCCTTCCTGGCTGGTGATGCAGATACTCTGGAAAGGGGCATTGTAGTTTGCCCCAGGCCTATTTAGTCCTCAGAGAAAGAACTGAGGGTTTGGGGTGGCCTACCTTCTCTCTTGGAGTGGAAACAGTAAATTCCCCAGTGCCATGAATCAGTTACATCAGGTGCCTGATACATGGAGCAGGAACTGGGTGGTCACAGGCCCACTGTTCAGTTTCTTTGCATTTAAAGCAGAAACTCTCTTCTTGAATGACCCTGGGATTTCCCTTAAATGACTTGCCTGTGCTTCAAATACCATCAGTGACAATAGCCATAATTTTGGCTTTTTTGTTTTTGCTGTTTCCTTTCCTGTTATCTTGCTCCAGGTCCTGATTGTGAAACACAGAAAGGATCTGTCCAACAATTGGATCAGAAGGGTCTAGGGGCCCATCTGAAGATTTTGAAGTTTGCACTGAATATCAGGCTAATTGACGGATGAAGTGCTGTCTCATTTGTGCCTATTATTGCTTGGATTTTGGATATAAGTCTGTATATTTATGGAAAGGTTCTATAATCAGCTAATAAAGACAGCTGGATTATCCTCTTTGCCCTATGTAATCTCTCACATCTTTTGATAATTAACAAGTTTCTTAACACATCTTTTTATTCCCATGAAAATTTTAGTCATCATTTTGGATTTCATGTTTAGTACCTTCCAAATATTATAGTCCTAGTTTGGGCCTATTCAGGAAAAGTAACTTTGGGGAGACCCTCATCCCTTTCTGCAGTTTATTGTTCATCTGCATACCTTCTAAACTCTGCTAAGTTTCTTTGTTTTTCTTTTAAGATACAGCATGTGGCCAAGAAAAATTAGACATCTCAGCATGAAAAGTAAAAGCAAGGGTTAAACTATGATTTGCTGAAAATTGGCCCAAATGTTCTTTGCATTGATGGATGTCTGCTACTGAAAAATGAACCTGGACTTGAATCATGCCTGGAACTGTACTTTGCCTATGTTGTGCAATGCTGTTTGAGGAATGCAAGGAGGGACCCTGAGAAGTACTGGGTCTTTCTGGGTAGCTAGCTGCTGATGGAATTTCTGGGTCACATGGAGCATGATTGGAACTATTTTGTGGCCTGAGGATTATAAACAGGAGGTTGAGTTGACCACTAAGTGTGGTTTCTTTGATTAAACATGTGGAGGAGACCCACATCCCCATCAGAGACAGGTGTGGATCTGAGAAGTACATCATCAATGATACCCATCTTTGCTTTGGGGGATCCATTAAGTACAATATATATCTTGGATCTTTTCAAAGGGATGGTTTCTGATAAAGAACCATAAAAGTCTGAACATAAAGGATTTTAGATTATTTTCCTTCACCTTTTCAGAAGATCTAACTGAAAAATAGTCTTATAATGTGGACTTCCATTCTTTACTCATTTCTCCACATTTTCTAGTTCACACTGGAGCCAAAGAGTATTGCAATAGAAGATACTTTGTTTTTTTCTTAGATTTTCATGGTCAATGTCTTTCCAATTTTTAAGGAGAGATCTTAATGGTGAGATCAGTGTGATTTACAGGATGTTTTCCACAACACTTCTTGGCACCTATGAGAAGAGAAACAAGACTAAGTCTAGGGTCCTTAAAAGTGTCCCAGCAGAAGGATGGAGACCTATTGAGCTCTGGGACATCCCCTATGAAACTCAAATTGTGTGACCAAATGTCTCTGGGGAAGCAAAGAGTATTAGTGCCTCTTTTTCACCTTAGACCTCTCCAAAGCCTCCAGGCATCTATGACTCCATAGAGACCAACTGGAGCCCCCTATGTGCTCCATCTAACTACCTGAGAAAGAGTATCCTTCTCCTTTATCATTATAATAAAAATTTTTGTAATTATTTTAAGGTGGTATAGATAAAAGCTTAGTCATCAACATTTTAAGAAAAAGCATTGGAAAGTTCCAAGCACAAAGGTTGAGTCTGTTGTCTAACTGTCTAAAATGCTTCAGCTCTTCTTCCCAATACTCACAGCCAGTTTGGTTGACCTTTATTATCTGCCCCCACCAGGATATTAGTCATATGTTTCTAACTTACTTGAATTTTTATGAGAAAAAATGGGGAGGATATCTATCTAGATTTAGAAAGGAAGGGTCTAGGAAGGCCTCATGTTATCCAAAATTGGAGATTATAGCTCTTAACTATAAGGGTGAGATTCCCTGTTTTCCATGAGAACATGTGAGAAAGCTGAAATATGATGACTCTAGAGGTTTTAGGAAATGGGACCCTGAAGCAAGTGACTCACTAAGGGTAGCTAGTGAAAAAGGACCATCTGGGGAAAAAGTCTAAATGAGAATTTTATCACATTGAGCACAAAAATGGGCAGATTATGGATAGGTGGATGGTCAAGCAGGAGACTAAATGTACTGATATTTATTCCCCCATCAAAAGAATGAGAAAGCTGAATAAAATTTTGAAAAGAATAAAAGTGTGGATATCAAAAGAGCTATGTTGAACTTTAGGGTACACACACATGGTGCCTACATGATACATAGAAATTTTCTTACAGCCAGCAAAGTCTAAAATGGTCCATTCCATGTTGAGATTACTGGAAGATACACTGTCTGCTTTTAACTCTATGACTCATGCCCACTATAAGCATCCCAAATTAGAAGATGAAGATAGAAAATAAATTTCTCCAATGGAGTCTAACCTACTGGCTGGACTTGACAAAAGAGTATTACTTGGGGGTGGATATCAGAGTAATTCTTTCTAGATTGTTGGTGTCATGAACAAAGAATTGGACAAGACACAGAGATAATGAGTATATACATTAATTAAAGATGGATAAAAAGCATGCTCTGAAGAGTGAGTACAGGCCAGTGAATAGACTCACAATAGCTATGAACATCAGGGAAGCGAGGCTTTTATATCTAAAATTTTTGGACTGACTTCTCTTCACACAAATAAAGTTCTGAGATAGTTGTCCTAACAAAATGTCACTTGGCCTGGCACCACATTTAATCTTTCCTGTCAAAGACTCACTTGTTTCTGTGTAAGATGTAAATGAAGAATTGAAAATAGCACCTTTATGTTCCATTCCATGTACAGTGCTCAGGAGCTGCAGAGTAATCCTGAATCCTGCGTTCTGCACATGTGTCCTAGCCCCATGATTTTTACAGATTCTGCCCACAGGTTTGACCAGTTTTGCCTCTTCTCTAATCTCATACTTCAGTATTATGTTTGATAGAATTGGCTAATGGACTGAATATGACTGGTGAGGAAAAGAGAGGAGACAAATGTGATTCCTATAAGTGTTTACTACACATTAGGTAGTATTATTCTCTGCATTTTCACCTCCAGTAATAGCTAAACATGTTTGGGATATGACATTGGAGACATCTTAATATGCTAAAAGACATTTTAATCAATACTCTTTAATCAGAAGCATGTTCTTCTCCTTTTGAGGCCCTTCATTATTGCAGATTCAAGGTAGAACTCTCATGTCATAGGCCTCTGTAGTCTTCTAGATTATTGTTTCCAAATGCTGATTCGAGCATCACATAGTGATAGTGCATGAAGGTGAAGTCATCGCTAGCTCATGTTAAAAAAATATTAAAAAGTCAATAAAGAATTTATAAAGAAAGAGAATATAAATTCTTAAGTCTTCAACTTAGTGTGCCAGATTCTGTTCTAAGATCTTCACCTATTTATCCTTTTAGACCAAATAAAGCATAGTGTTGTCTTCTTTATCCTTTTGGAGATAAACAACCTGAAATAATTGACAGGTTTGGAAACTTCCAACATTTATAAAATATATGCGTATGGCTTTGTATTTATCATGTATCCTTTTTATGGCAGTTCATTTATTCAGTGTCAAAACCTTTCCTACTTCTTAGATTTATTTACTGTATAAACTTAATTTTTTGAAGTTAATGTAGCAATAGATGAAAAATGTATGCTAACATTCTACAGTTGTGTGAAATCAAAAATTCTAGGTACAACTGATTTAAAAATTTATTTCAGACTAGATCCTCCCTGAAATTTGAGTCTCAAGACTTAAGTACTTCTTAGCATTAAGTATGTCTTAATGGCACAAATTTGGTTCTGTGAGCCTTCTGGTGGTTCACTCATGGAATGAGAGACAGGTCAGTTTGCCTATTTGAATGATGTACATTTTCATTTAGATTTCAAATTAAATTTGCAATTTAAGTAAAAGTGAACTGTCACTCAAATTTGGGTTTAGTTTTATCACTTGTCACTATACCCAGGATAACAGAGGTCTTGCCTTAGACCTAGGAGAGGCGGAGACTATTGGAAAAGTCTTTTCTCATTCACCACAAGATTGGGCCAAAAGCAGTAATTGAGGAAGGTATGGTTAGGCAAATATTCTGGCTTAAGGGCAGGCTCAAATTGAAATGTTCAACTCCTCGCAAACTTACAAGCTTATCAGGCTACAAAGATACCTTGCTTTCTTCTAATCAAAATTTTTTTTCAGATATGGTTTACTGAACTTCAACACATTTTAAAGCAACTTACTCACATCAGTGGATGGTTCCATGGGTGCATGGCTGGCATGAAAGCCAGCATCTGGCTTCTTTTTTCGCCTTTCCTAGTGGAGTAGTTGCTGCTGTCCACACTACAGGATAATTGCTATTATTTATATAGCAACTTTTATCTTCAAAGTGCATTACAAATTCTAATACATTAATCCTCAGGAAAGAAGAGTTACATAATGGCTGAACCAATTATCCACCCCCTTATATTTCCAGATCAATTTCATAGGTTCATGAAATTCAATCAATGGATCATCAGTATTAGTTGGAGCTGTATTACACAAAATGATCCACTACTATCCAGAATTAATGAATGATGGTCACAGGTTCAGCTTACAGTACATTATCAGAGCCCCAGCAGGGGAAGTATTTGCAAACCAATCTGCTTATTGGTCACAGAGGATTTTTTTTTTAATAATGACTGACATTCCTTCACAGCCTCTAAATTGGTCCAGCTGGCACTATGGAGAATTCACAGGTATAGTGGATTGTTTTACTTTACTCCATCTGTCAGTGCTTCCTGAGAGGGAATATTTTACTATGAAAATATTTGATAAAACCAGTAGTGAAGTAATCCCATTTCCCTTCTATCATATTCAGGTCTTACTCCTTCCTGTCTCCTTCTCCACTGGTCATTTGCATTACACCCTCTCAATCTAAACACACACACACACACACACACACACACACACACACACACACACACACACGAGTTTCAGCTTCTGAAAGAAATGAAGTGCCAAGTACAATAGCTCCTCAGCTTGTTTTAAACATCTCTGGGGCATTTTTAAGTGGCCTATAGTAATACAGCACATTCCTTAATTGCATTGTCTCTTTCACTTTAATTCTGTAAGTATAAAGCAGCGACTGAGCTTTTAAGGGAAGCTGGAAAAAGTTCAAAGTGAGAAAATATCTGCATCCTAAAATTACATAAAATCTATATTCATTAGTCTGTGGTGTTGAAGCTGATAAGGCAAAACATAATTTAGATCCTTGTACTTGAAATACCTCAGTTGACTCACTTTTTTGATTAGTAAATATTTCATCTCCTCACAATATTCTATAGGGGAGAAGAATCCTGAGAAGGAATTATGAGTTTAAAGTCATTTCTCTCTGTATCCCTCTTTCTTTCTATCTCTCTCTCTGCCTCTGTCTCTCTGTCTCTCTGTCTCCTTTTCTCTCTAAGAAAACCCTCTACCTTAAACAAATTATATCTGAACATGCAGTGGACATTCTAAACAACATATTATTTATTTAATGTTTAATTACATGTGACAGTACTTAAAATGTGGTTTTTTTCCATTATTCCCATATAAATCTTCAATGTGCTCTTAAAACCAATAAGGATGCACTTGTGGTAATGAAAGTATATAGTACCATGTACATTTATAACATAAAATGAAATGAAATAAAACTACATATTTTAGAATTGTGGGCATTATTGAATAGAAGCAATATGAAAGATTATTACAAGTAATTAAATGATTTTTAAAAGAATTTCACTTAAACTCTTAAAATGCTTTTCATACATAAGAATGGTTAGGGGTGGAAAACCAACAGAACATGCATTTACAAAGACCTTGACAAAGGTAGACAATCATATTCAAGCCCTCTTCCCCAAATCAGGCCCACTATGATCTGTTAATATTTTAAACATTTATTTTCTAGATATTTACTCATTGAAAAATAACTTCAAAACTACCAATTTTGCATTTGTTATCAAGATGTGAATCCTATCTTTAAGTTGATGGACTTAACTTTCAAGCTCCATTTTTTTATTAAAACACATTATCTAGTATGTGAGTGCTTCAGTGAAAAAGGAATATTTAAGTAATGAAGATAAAACAGTTGAATAAGCTGTAGACCTACAAAGAAGTGTGGGAACCCTGATGAAGATTGTCTGAAATTCTCTTTAATTTCTTTTCATCACAAATATAAACCAACTGATACTGTTTCATGTGGTGTTTCCAAATATTATTTATAAGCCAAATATTTGATCAGTTTTCCTTATATCTACCAAGAAGTCTCCCAGAGAAAGCAAGCATGGTGGCAAACAATAGAATTGTTCTCATGTCTAGAAAACCAAAATTTTTATGTCCAAATTCAAAGAGATTCAACTCCACAGGCTTCAGAAAGACTTGAAGAGAAGAGGCTCTACTGTGTGAGAGCTCATTTTAAAAGTTTACGATTGGCCAGAATGAAGAGTTCTAGGAAAGACAAAAGATATGTTTTATTTTTTCCCTGAAATAGTTTCTTTAATTCAATGGTTTCACAACTATAAGAAAATAGTACAGCAATGACACTGTGGAAATATTAATGTATTGTGATAGTCTTTTTATACATTCATCAGAACAACCCTATAATTTGAGAAGAGTAGGAATTTTGGAAGAGAGACATTTTATAAGCAAGTGTGAATACTTAAATGAAGTAAAATGTCAGTTGCTGTGTTAATTTTCAAGTAAGCCATTATTCAATCTTCAATGTTACAGAGTCCACACAGTCAGTGTTTTCAATTTTGCAGGTGATATGTTGAGTTGATTCAATTAAATAATTTGAGGCAATTTCTAATGTCCATTTGCCTATAAACACTGTGTAATGTAAAATAAGTCTTTATGTATTATAGTAAAGGCTCTACTTGACTACAGTTTGGGTTTAGTTTCCTTCACGTTTTTGAGTACCTTATAACTGAAAATACTTTAATATATTCTATGTAAGATAGACTGTTAATCAATTTTAATAAATTACCAAGTGTTTATTTAATACTTTTTTTAAATACAGAAATATTAGTTCCCAGCAAAGCACAAAGAAACTTTCTTTTGATGAGTCAAATATCATACAACAAAACAAAGACTAGTAAGTTACTAGGTGTATATAATACAAAACTTCCTATTTTATAAAATGAAAATGGATGTAGAAATGATTGAGATAAACATAGGACCAGATACTTGGGGAGATTTTCATGGAAGCACTGGATCATAAAGTCAGATTTTAAAAAGAAGTATGTCATTTTATGCATACACATATATTTTGTATGCATATATATTGTACATATATATGTGTGTGTGTACTATATATATATTAAATAATTTATACTATATATAGCTGTATAGCTTACATGCATACTACTTATATTTTTTAATGAAATTTAAAATTCTTTCAAAAAAAGGTGAGAAAGAGTAGGATTAATTTATATAGGCAGAAATGAGCTAAGGACATTCATGTAAGAGAACAGCATAAGAAACATATGGAGAAGAATCAAATTACTAAGGGATTTGAAAACACATGATTTAGTCACTTTCTCATCATTGGGACAAAAATCTATACTCATAATTTAAAGGAGAGGTTTATTTTGGCTCATAATTGTAGTCCATGGCTGGCTGGCTCTAAGGCATAAAATGGAATGATTAAAGAGCATGGTAGAAGAAAGCTGACCATCCTGATAAGAGAAAAATAATTCATAACTTGTTAGATATCAGATGTGTCAACTTCATGGTCTCAAATTGAGGAATGAAGTCACAAACCAAAGGAGGAAGTAAGGAGAGTTTTATTGAAAACAAGAAAAATAGCTCCTGGGTGGCCACTAGGCTCTTGATCAACAGTAATTTCTATATGAAAATTACAGCATGGGTACAATGTGGTTGAATTACAACCAACATATAGGATTACAAGTATAGTCAGTTACCTAATATTGATCCAATAGAGAAACAGTCACATAGCAAAGGTATATGTAAAAACAAATGCATTCTAGAAAGGGAGAAGAGTATTGGCCCAAATGTTTTGGTCAATCCCATATGTGTCTGGTCCCTATCTGGCCCACTGGACAGGAAGTGCTAATTGCAGTATAACCTCTAGTTGCTATTTATTTCGTAGGCCTGGTATCTTAGTTACTTTTCTCATCACTGACGCACAACACTGGACATCCAGAAGTTAAAGAAAGAAAGATTTATTTCAGCTCAAAGTCTGTAGAAGCTTTAGTCCATAGTCAGCTGGCTTTAAGGCAGGGAGGCACAAGAGAGGTGATGGGCAGAGGAGAAGCAGTTTACAACAAGGAGGAAGCAGTGAAACAGCAATATTGAACCTCCCTTTCCATTTTGTTATACTCAGGTTACAAGCCCTTTGGGTGGTACCAACCACTATCAGGGTGGGCCTTGCCATTATCCACACCCAGAACTGTGCTAAATCAATTGTGGACTGATTTAGTTATTATACACCTTTAATCCCTATTCACATATCCTAGATCCAGCCACCTGCAAAATGGGTACCAATGAATGCATATGGCTTTGGGGGACATCTAGATGCAATTCTTAATATTCCATCCCTGCTTGCCAAAATACTCATCCCTATCCCTTTATGTGAAATGCATTTAATCCACCTCTAATCATTTCCAAAGTCCTAACAATTTCATCATTGCTGAAAAGTCCAAGTCCAAATATTCCCCTGATATTTAAGGTAAGCTCTTAGCTGCCACCCTCTGTAAAAATGAAAAGTTAAACACTTCCACCATACAATTGCACAAGATAAACATTCCCATTGTAAAAGTACAAAGAGGTATATAAAAAGAAATGGGACCAATGCAAGATCAGAATCCAGCAGGACACAAATTAAATCCTGCATTTTCATGTCCAGAATCTGGGTCAATCTGTGAAAAATGTGAAGGGCTTGCGAGGTTCCAACACTATGGCCTGGCCAGTGGTGGCAGCCCTCATGGTTTCTCTCTTGAGCTGGCTTTGCACACTCTTTGCATGTTTCCTCAGATGATCCACTTTCCTGGCTTCTCCAAAGTTCTGGTTTCTCCAACGTACTTTTTACTTCATATTCACAGCTTCGCACACTGCCCTATGGAGGGTACACTTCCTGGCCTTAAAGGCCTTCTTCTGAAATATAGGTAGAAGTCTTCCTGACCTTATAACTCTTGCATAAAACCACCACCATGCGAATGATGCCAAGATCTGCTGCAAGGTGGAGCAGAAGCCAAGCTTTTGTCTCTCTTGGCAGTAGGGGTTGAGTGCCCGAATTGCTGAGCACTATGCTCCCGATCTAGAGGAATGAATTCTAAGCTGTTGTCTTCCTGGAACATGGTGTCCTGGGACTCTCTTCTTAATACAGCCTTTCATCTTTGCAATTTTGAGATTCCAAAGGGTGGTCTTTTATGCTCTCAGGCTGTCTTTAATATTTTCCTGTTCCTTTCCATAGTCTCCTCTGTTCCATCTTCAGAGGCCCTAAATTTACCAATGCTTCCTTTCTGGCTAAGCTCAAAACATTTTACATCATTCTGCTGGGCTGTTTGCTTCTCATTCTCAAGATAGAACTACCTAAGAGCCTCAAACAATAGCTATGCCACCACCTCAACTTTAGACTGCCTTGAAATTTCTTCCACTAGATTCATTAGCCCATTGTCCTTAATCTCAGTCTGGTAGGCTATGGACATGAGCAAAATGCAGACAAATTTTCTGCCAAAGCATAACACACATGGTCTGGTGTTCAACAGCCTATGCAATCCTTGTTTCTCATTGAAACCTAACTTTTACAAGCTGAATTTGGCCTGGTTTTTACCAGCTGCACTTCTATCAGCATTCTGGTCTTTGAAGTTATGACTAGAATATCTCATGCTCATCATACAGCATTCTAGGGCTGTTTCTTCAGCCAGCATCTCCAAACCTTTACAAAATCCTCCTGCAAGCCAGTTGCAAAGTCTTCTAAACCATAAGGCCGAGCAGTATCATAGAATTAAATCCTCTCCTGGTACAAAAATCAGTCATAGCTACTTTTATTTTTCCCTTAGATTCTCTTATTTGTACATTTTATGTATACAATACATTTATCATTGGGAACTTGTACCTTTACATGATCTATCCTAGTTCTTATATTTTCCCCAATTCCTGTCCTCCCTTCACCCCCTCCACCTTTCCCTAGTTACAAAGACATTTTTTTCATTTCCTATTTTTCTCATAATTTTTCCTTTCCCTTCATTCCTTTCCCCTACCCATTCTACTTCCCCTACCACTTTGAAACTTTTATTCCTATTTCACATTATCAATTTTCATTTTAATCACTATTTACACTTTCAGTTTCTCACACCACAGAAACTATTCTATATTTACATATGTATGTCCTATTTATTTCACTTAAGAGTATGGCCTCAATATGCATCCATTTAGCTAAAAATGTCTTTAGTTTCTCATTCTTTATGGCTGAGTAATACTCCATGTTATAAAAAGAAAACCCCACATCTTATTTATTCAGTTTCCAGTTGATGGGCACTTGGGCTGTTTTCAAGCTTTAGCTATTACAAACTATGCCACTATAAACATGGGTGCACATATATTGCTGTGGTATGATTCTTCTAATTCTTTAGGGAGGATACCCAGTAGGGAAATAGATGGGTCAAATGGGACCTCTAGTTCTAGTTTTTGAGGTATCTCCATACTGATTTCCACAGTGATTGTACCAGTCTGCACTCCCACCAAAAATAGAGAAGGGTTCCTTTCTCCCCACAGCCCCACCAGCATTTGTTATTGGTTCATTTCTTGATAGCAGTCATTCTTTCTGGAGTGAGGTGGAATCTCAGTGTTGTTCTCATCTGCATCTCTCAAACGACCAGTGATGTTGAACATGTTTTCATATGTTTATTTGCTGCTTTTATTTCTTTGTCTGAAAAATGACTGTTCATTTCAGATGCCCATTTTTGAATTGGGTCTTTAAATTTGGGGGAGTCTGATTTTTTTCAGTTCTTTTTATATTCGAGATTGTAGTCTGTTGTCTGAGGTACTGCTGTTAAAAATTTTCCCCCATTGTAGGTTCTCTCTTAGCTCTGTTGGTGGCTCCTCTTGCAGTGCTGAAGCTTTTAATCAGATGAGATCCCAGTTGTTGATTTTTTGTGCTAGATCCCGTGCGACTGAGGATTTGTTCATAAAGTCTTTTCCTATGCTAATGTCTTTAAGAGTTCTGCCTAATGTATCTTCCAACAAGTTTAGTGTTTCTTTTTTAATATTTCTATCTTTAATCCACTTTGATTTTAGTTTGGTGCATGGTGATAGATATGGGTCTAGTTTTAATCTTTGGCAAGTTGAAATCCAGGATTTCCAGCACCATTTATTGAATAGACTATCGTTCCTTCAGTTAGGGTGGTTGGCTTCTTTGTCAAAGATGAAGTGGCTGAGTATCTCTGGAGTTGTTTCTCGTTCTTCTAATCTATTCCACTGATCCTCAGGTAAGTTTCTTTGGAAGTACCATGCTGTTTTTTTATCACAGTAGCTTTGTAGTATAGTTTCAAGTTGGGGATTGTGATGCCCCCAGCCATGTCTCTGTTGCCTTGAATTGCTTTTCCTATTCTAGTTCTCTTCTGGTTCTAAATGAATTTTTGGAATGTTTTCTCTAGTTCTGTGAAATATATTGCTGGAATTTCAAGTGGCATTGAATTAAATCTGTATAGTAGTTTTGAAAGTATTGCCATTTTCACTATATTGGTTCTTCCTACCCAGGAACAAGGGATGTCTATTTTCTTATATCCTCTTTGATCTCCTTTTTCAGAGTGCTGTAGTTTTCAGTGTAGAGGTTTTTTGCTTCCTTTTTTAGATTGATTCCTAGACATTTCATTTTTGTGGTTGCCCTTGTGAAAGGAATTGTTTCCCTAATTTCTCTCTCAGTGAGTCTGCTATTTGTGTACAAGAAGGCTATTTTTTTTTTGAGTGTTGACCTTGTATCCGGCTACTCTACTGAATCTGTCAATTAAGTCTAGAAGACTTTTGCAAGAGTTTTTTGGTTCTTCTATGTAGAGTATCATATTGTCAGCAAATAATGAACATTTAAATTCTTCCATTCCTATCTTTACTCCTTTATTTCTTTCTCTTGTCTAATTGCTCTAGCTAATGTTTCCAGAACTCTATTGAATAGGAGTGGTGATAGTGGATATCCTTGTCATGTTCCTGATTTTAGGATGAAGATTTTCAGTTTTGGACCATTTAGTATGTATGATGTTTGCTGTTGGTTTTTCATAGATAGCTTTTATCAAGTTGAGATAAAGATCATCTATTCCAATTTTCTGCAGGGTTTTTATCATGGATGGGTGTTGGATTTTGTCAAATGATTTTTCTGCATCAGTTGAAATGATCATATGGCTTTTGTCCTTGACTCTGTTAACATAGTGCACTACATTTATTGATTTATGGATTTTGAACCATCCTTTCATCCTTGGGATAAATCCAACTTGGTCAGGGTGTGCGATCTTCTTGATGACCCTCTGTATTCTGTGTGCCAGTATCTTGTTGAGGATTTTTGCATCTATGTTCATTAGGGAGATTGGCCTGTAGTTCTCTTTTTTTGGTTAAGTCCTCCCTGGTTTTGGAATCAAAGTAACACTTGCTTCCAGGAATGAATTTGGAAGCCTTGCTTCCCTTTCAATTTCACCAAAAACTTTAAAGAATAAAGGTGATAACTCTTCTCTAAATGTCTTGTAGAATTCAGCAGTGAAGACATCGGGACCTGAGATTTTCTTTATTGGTAAATTTTTAATTACATTTTCAATTTCACTGATTGTAATTGGAATGTTTATAATTTTTATATCTTCTTCATTTAACTTTGACAATTTTTATGTATCTAGGAATCTGTCCATTTCTTCTGTGTTTGCCATTTTATTAGAATATAGGTTCTCAAAGTAAGTACTGATGATCTTCTGGATATCTGCTGGATCTGTTCTGACTTCACCTTTTTCTTTCTTAATTGCATCAATTTGAGCCTTTTCTTTCCTTTTTTGATAAGTTTTCCTAAAGGTTTATCAATTTTAATTATTCTTTCAAAAAATCAAGTCTTCATTTAATTTTTTGCATCATTCTCTTAGTCTCCACTGGATTGATTTTTGCTCTGATATTTATAATATCCTCCCTTGGACAAGCTTTGGGTTTGTCATGCTCTTCCTTTTCTAGGAGCTTGAAGTTCAGCATTTGGTTGTTTACCTGAGCTTACTCTCTTTTCCTAGTATGGGCATTCACTGCTATGAATTTCCCTAGTAGAATTGCTTTCATTGTGTCCCATAGATTCCTCTATGTTGTACTGGCATTATCATTTACTTGTAGAAAATGTCTAATTTCTTCTTTAGTTTCCTCTGTGACACATTGGTTGTTCAGGAGGGTATTATTCAATTTCCATGTGTTTGTGGGGTTTTTGCAGTTTCTTATGCAAGTGATCTCCAACTTTATTGCACTATGGTCAGATATTATATAGGGGGTAACTTCAGTTCTTTTCCATTTACTTATACATGCCCTATGAGCATGTGGTCTATTTTGGATAATGACCCATGTGCAGCTGAAAAGAATGTATATTCTGATTTTGTGTGGTGGAACACTCTGTAAACACCTATTAAGTCCATCTATTCAAAAGCTTGGTTCAGATCTAGAATTTCGTTGTTGATTTTTAGTCTAGATGATCTGTCTATTTGTGACAGT
>NW_004624851.1:6825950-6847388 GCF_000247695.1 Heterocephalus glaber | reverse complement strand
TGGCTCTGAAGTCCTACCTCTGGGCCAGGAGCATCGGGACTCAGTACCTTGGTCTTGTGGTCCAGTGTCCTCTGCTTCTTTGTAGTGTGGAACCAGGTGGCTGCACAGAGGAGTGGGGTGGGGTCCAGTGGATTGTTGCCTGGGACACTGGCTGATTCAGCCTGTTCCACATGACTCGGGACCTTGATAGGGCATGCGTAGACCTGCCTGTCTGCAGAGGCCTGATTCGGTGTGTTCCGCGTGACTTGGGACCTTGGTAGCTGAACTACTTTTCTATAAATTCACCATAAATATCAGGTAGCATTTCTACAAAGTGCAAATAAGTTTGCATCTGAGGATTTTATAATCATCTCACAGTTTGTAGGGGTTTCAGTCCATAGTTAGCTGATGTCAAGACAGGGCAGCACAGCAGATGGGCATGGCAGAGGAGAAATAGTCCATTTCAGGGTAGGCAGGCAACAAAGCAGTGAAGTATTCACTAGTGCTTATTTAGTTTTTCATGTCCAATAATATTTGTTTTGTATTGTTAGGCGATTCATATTTGATGCATACATATGATTGTCATCTCTTCCTCTTGGATTGTTCCCTTCACAAGGATGTAGTGACCATCTTTGAGTCTCTTAAATAATTTTGATTTGAAATCTATTTTTTCTGCAAATACGATTGCCTCCCCTGCTTTTTTCCAGGTCCCTGTCACGTGGAGAACTGTTTTCCATCCTTTTACTTTCAGTCTATGAATGTCTTTCTGCATTAGGTGTGTTTCTTGTATACAGCATATTGTTGGATTTTGCTTCTTTATCCATCCTGCCAGTCTATTTCTTTTGATTTGTGAATTGACCATTAACATCAATGGTTATGCTTGATAAACATTGACTCATTCTTGTCATGATGTTTTACTGTTGTTTACTCTTTTATTTACCCCCCCCCCTTTAGTTTCTTGCCTTGGCTGGTGGTTTTGCTCTGTTGGGCCTCATGGAGTTGTGATCTTCCTTGTCTTTTTCTAGGATATTGCTTAGAATTGTTTAGAGTTCTGGTTTGGTGTTCATGAAATTTCTCAGGTGTTCTTTGTCATGGAAGTATCTAATTTCCCCATCAATTTTGAAAGATAATTTTTCAGGATACAACAGTCCAGGTTGGAAGTGATTTTCTTTTAGGGCTTGAAATACTTCACTCCATGCTCTCCTTAACTTGAGGGTTTGTGTTGAGTCTGCTGTGATTCTGATGGGCTTTCCTTTGTATGTGATTTGTTTCCTTTGTCTAACTTCTTGTAGGATTTTGTTCTTCTGTTGCATTTCTGAGATCTTGACTATTATATGGAGTAGCTTTTTTATCATGGCTAGTTGGAGTTCTATATGTCTCACTTATCTGTATGTCAAATTCTCTACCTCTGTTTCAGATGTTTTCTACTATTACATCTGTGAACAGCTTTTTTATATCATTTGTACTTTCTCCTGCTTTTTCTTGGACTCCTGTCAGTCTTATATCATTCTTCTTTGCATCATCTAGTAGCTGCTTTATTGATTTCTCATGGTCCCTTACTATTTTTAAGAAATCTCTATTTTCATGGTCACTAACTGCAATCCTGTCTTCTGTATCTGATATTCTATCTTCACATTCACTCAATTTGCTGTCAATACTTTCAATGGAGTTTTTAATCTCCCGAATATCTGTTTGAATCTGTTTCATGGATTCCATTTCTTTCCTATGTTGGATGATCATGGTTTCCATTTCTTTCTTATGCTGGGCATTCATGGCTTCCAGCATGATTCTGAGCTCATTTATTTTGTTTTTTATCTCTTTCTGTTCTGGAGTCTCTAATCATGTCTTTCACTCTGCTCACCATCTCTGTAGTTATCTGGGAAATTATTTCTGCTTTGAATTTTTCTAGAGCCTCATTCATCTGTTTTGTTACTTCCTGTGCTATCAGTTCAGGGTGTCCAGGTGGTTGACTGTCATATTTTTCCACCTCATTTCCCCCAAAATTTGCCTTTGTTGAGCTGGAAGTCTGTGTTTGTGTCCTGCCAATGTTTCCTCTCATTTTTAATTCTGTTGTTGGTGCTGGTTTTTTTTTCTTTAATTCCTGGGCTGATATTCCAATATTTCTTATTTTGAGTATCTTTATTACTGGTGTTTAGAGCCTCTATGGAGTGATTGCTTCTCTGAGATATCTTCCTGGTATAGCTGGAATTTTTAGGCTTTGAGAGTCTAATGACTCTTAGGCAATCTTGTTTTCAGTATACTAGGGAGGACAACTGATTAGTTCAATCACAACACCTTGACACAATCAGCATCAACACCTCTTAGAAAAAGACAACTTGTGGTAGCAGTTAATCTGTCACCTTTAACCGTGTGAGCTATATCAAAATCTAGGACCAGCCCACAATATGTTTGTAGTAACAAACCCTTCAATATGGCAAATTTACCCTTCAGAATAAGGATTTAGCAGAGGTTGGGGAAGGAGGGGTAGAGCGATAAAGGGAGAGGGAAAGGTTAGGGGTGAGGCTAAAGGACACAGGAAGATCATCCAAACTGTGGGGATCTGTTGAAGACAGGAAAAGACAGAGTAAAAGAACAGAGACAAGTACAGAACAAACTGACAACAATAGAGAAGCTAGAAATTGCATTCACCTTCCTATAAAAGTGACAGTTGAGAGGACAGAGAGCGATAAAAAATTCAGAATGGGTCAGGATCAGGAATAAAGAGGGAGAGAAATATAGAGCTGGAAGGTATAGAGAGAGAAAAAAAGAAAAGAAAAGAAATATATATATATATATATATATATATATAAAACAAAACAAATAAACAAAAAATTGTCTCCCTCAGGATATGTCTCTACTGTTCTGATAGGCAATGTGGGCAGCAGTGTTCATGTCTAAGTTGATTAGTCTCAGCAAGACAACTATAGTCTACTGAGATTCAGGCTGATTTCTGGCCGCAAGGTCCAAGTTGAGGTCCCTAGCCTCCTGTAAGATTAAACTCTGCAAGGTTCTACTGCAGGTTCTAGCTGTCCTCCCCCCATGCAAGTTCAGGTTTCTATGGGAGGTGCTGATCTCACCAACTTACCAACCACAATGGTCCAATGTGCTCTTATTGAAGAGTTTTTCTTCACTTTCCCAGTGGGCTTCAATTTTCATTGAGGAGTGTCAGAAAGGCCCTCTCTGTTGTTCACTTCTGCTCTATCTTCTGGGGCTCATAACCATGGCCTTTATGTTCCCCCTGGCACCTCTGCTGTGTGGACTGAAATGCTGTGCACCACGTGGTCTCCAGCGGGGCTGCTGGTGATTGCAAGACAGGGGTCTCCTGTGGGGCCAGGGGTCTAGCTACTTTTTCTTATTACAGAGACACAATAGCTGATACCCACAAGTTGAATGAGGAAAGGTTTATTTTAGCTTATAATTTTTAGTGGTTTCATTCTGTTATCAGCTGTCTCCAAGGCATGAAGAAATAGCAGAGGAGCAAGGCAGAGGAGAAACAGTTCATGGCTTGGCAGGCAGGAAGCAGCAAAGTAGCCACATCAAACCTCCCTTCCTCTTTTATTTCATTCAGAATCCAAGCCTATTGCTTTGTGCCAGCCATACAGAGGGTCGGCATTCATATTATCCATACACAGAACTATGCTAAACCAATGGACTAAATTATCACATACCCTTAATCCTTAGTCACACACTCTAGATCCACCTACCCCTGAAAAGCTCCACCTATGAACACATCAGGCTTTGGGGAGACCTCTAGATAAAAGATATTCACCATCCTGAGGCCTGAATCTCTTCAGATTTTCCTCTACTTACAATTTGGATGTCTTTAAGGGTCCAAAGCCTCTCTGACTGTGTATTTATTCCTATTTAATTCAGCTGTCTATAATAATCCTATGGCGGCCAGGAAGGAGAGAGACAGGGGATGAACTAGGAGCAGAAATATACCCTTGTAGATCATACCCTCAGAGACCAGCCTCTTCCCACCAGGCTCTACTTCCTAACAGAACATTCAGCTGTGAAATCATCAGTGGGCTAATCCTCCAATGAATATTGTGCTTTAATGATCCAATCACTTTCCAAAAACCACATTTCTGAATATATAAGATTTTGGGAACATCTGTACTTAAAGTATAACATTCGGCTCCTACCACCCAAAATAGTCATGTCAATCTCGTTGTGGAAAATGCAATTGTCCATATCTAAGAGTCATCATATTCCTGACACTTCTAGCATTGATGAAAAGTCCAAATCCAAGACTTCACCAGAGCCTGAAGACAAAAAATTGCTTATGAGCCCCTACAAAAATAAAAAGAAAGTTAAATTCTTGCAACATACCGTTGCACAGGTTAAACATTTCTATTTAAAAGGGAGAAACAGGGTAATAGAAAGGAGTTGAACAAAACCAAAAATCAAAACCCAGCAGATAAACATTAAATCATGTAGCTTGATATCTGTGAACTCAGACAAGTTGAGATGAGGTATAAGCTGCAAAGATGTGACCCCACTCCTATACCCTTGCTGGTTATAATGCATGTGACTTGTCTCTTGGGCTGATTTCACACACTGTCCCATCTTTCCTTAACAGACATTCTACATTATTGGTATCATTAAATTTCTGAAGTCTCCATTGAACTCTTGACTCCATTCACAATCTTCCCAAGCTGCCCTATCAAGGACACATTGTTTGCCCCCACCACCTTCCTTTGAAATCTGAATAGAAACATCTATAAATCCATAAATTTTGTATTCTACATGTGTATAAAACCAGGACCATGTGGATGATGCCAAGGTTTACCACCAGATTGAGCAGTAAACAATCCTCTTTGTATCATGGCTGTAGACGTATCTGGGTGCCTAGATGGCTGAACACTGCAAAATACTGAGAAACTAATTTTTGAGGTTTCCCTCTGGAACATCCAGCCTAGAGGTTCTCTTGCCAAATGACTTTGCAATTTTGTACCCTTGAGCCTGAAAGGGTTGAGTCTTACTGATTTCTGAGATCCCTTCAGCCTTCTTATTGTTCTGATGCAAAGTACTTTAACTCTTTGAAATGCTGATCTTTTCAGCTACTTGTTCTCCTTTGCCCCAACTGTGCAGATACTTCCTTCCTGAAGAAACTGCAAACATTTCACATCTGCATTTTGCTCCTGATCTCAGTGTACATCTGGCAAAGAAACATCCAGTCAAATCCATTCCTCAGCCTTTCATTCTGTTTTGACATTTCCTAAATATTTTATATTTCATGTATTGTAGCAAATATAACTCCCAGTGTTGCAGCTCTAGGTGGTATAACACAGTCAGGCCAAGAAGAATTGAGCACACACCCTGGAAGTTGGGGGCAGGTTTATTTCACTAGGGGACAGATTGGTGATTTCTCCACAAAGCGATCATCCCCCTCTGGAGGTGAAGAGGGTTTATATAGATTTGGAAAAGGGGTGGGGGGTGAGGATATAGTGGCAAGACAATGTTATTTCATTGGTTGAGGTAGACACATTCAGCTTACACATTTGGATAGATATGTACACTAAGATTCACCTTATTTACATATGGCAGGAATCAGGGGTCACATAAACCATACTGAGAACAAAGGATGGGAGGAAAACATGTCCAGCAAGTCTGAGACTGTGACAGACATGTTTTATGTGCGGGAGGGGTCAGAGCTAGGAGGAGCCATTTGTTGGTTACTCAGCTGCAGCACAGTCTCCTTCTAGTCAGAAATCATTTCCCTGTTCACATGGAAGTTGATTTTTCCAAAGCAGGTCATGAAAATATCCATTGCTTCATACTTTTTAATAATTTACAATATCAGATTTTTTAATTTTATCACTGAAATGGCAAGTATAAATTATGTCACCTTGGTTAAATTGCATTGCACTGATTACTAATTAGATTATGAATGTTTTATATTTTTATAGGCTATTATGTTTTCTTTTCTGTAAAATTTATAGTAGTGTTTTCTTTGCATATTTCTGGTAAGTTGACAGAATTTATCTTATTGATATATTGAAGTTGTTTCAGTATTCAGAATAATAATAATTTGTGTATTGTATGTAATGCAAAAATATTTTCATAGATTTTGTTTTGATTTTAATCCTGATGTGTCTTTAATGAACAGATTTGTTTTTATGTTTTAACATGAATGAACTTATCAATCTTTTCCTTTACATATTGACATTTGAACTGTGATGAAGAAGTCCATTTCTACCTCGAGGTTGTTGTAGAGGTATTCACTATCATTAACGGCCTGATCTCCACTTTCTGTCAGATATGTGGCAACATTGATTTTTATAGGAACAGGAAAGCTACTGTGAACTGAACATGGGAGGCCTATATTATGAGAATCTAATGCCTAAAGAGCTGAAGTAGAACTAAAACCTAAGGAGAGAAGTTTGAATGAAAAGAGATTATAATAAATCAATAGCTTGCATACTCATATCAAAATGTTACTAGTGAGTCTTAAATAAGAATTAAGCTGAATCTGGCAGCAGGTTTTAAGTCAGAACGCAACACACTTTTGTTCACTCATTGCCCACCCATTATTTTAAATACCATTTTCATCTCTGTCTCTTTCCCATGTGAAAACATGATTTTGTTAGTTTTGTTAATCCCAGGAGCTAGCCATAGAGAAAATCCATAAAAAAACCACAAAATCACTTCAGATCATTTTGAAAAGGAAGAAAGATCTAATATGGAGATAGCAGAAGACTCTAAGATTGCCAACAAAAAGAAGGATTCATTAAAAGAAAAACACCAAGGGTCCTATTTAAATAACAGGTTTACTGCAACAGGTGATTCACATTTTCCAAGACTGTATATTATGTGGTGACTAGCCATGCAACAAAGCCATACAACTTTCAAAACCACTTGTCACATGGAGGCAAACCCCCACACATTAAAAGAAAATCATGGAGCTTTGCAAAATAATTTAAAAAGTGCACATAAAGAACAGATTCAATTATTGATAGACACTACTTTATCAAATGTGTCTGCACAAAAGTTGTCATTATTATTAGCTAACTGGATTGGTAACTCTAAGAAGCTTTTAATATTAGAGAAAACTTGATCCTGTTTGCTATTAAAGGTATTTGTCATGAATCTTAAAAGACACTGCAGTTCAAAAATGATGTTGTCCCTCTTTTAGCCAACACCAAAACTAGGTAAGTGGATGAAATAGCAGACATTGAATCTATGACATTGAAGCACAAGTCTTAGAAAGGACTACTGAGTCATTGTAGTATTTGATTCCATTTGACAAGTCTACTAGTGTTGAAAACAGAGGAGCAAGCATTTTTATTCAATATATTTTTTTCTAGGAGGATATGTATAAAGATAAATTATATGCACTTTTGTTTTCAAAAAATACCACAGTGGCAGCACTATTCAAATAAGTGAATTATTAAATACCAAGAAAACTACATTATATATTTTATGTTGGTGCATGCATGGTTGGAATAGTTGCCATGACTGGACAGATTTTTTTATTTTCTACTCAGGACAAAGAGATCACCTCTGAATGTGAGACCAGGCACTTTGCCACCCATGGAGAAAAGTTGGCTAAACAAACAATGTCACCTCAATATAATAATATTTTGTACAATATTAAAGTTACCAACCACATTAAATTACATACCTTTAAGTGAAGACAATTCAGATTGCTCTGTGAGGAAATGCATGCAGAGCAAACACCCTTCTCTTGCACATCTGAATGAAATGGTTTTCCAATTGTAGAACACTGGGCAAAATTTTTAGTTATGAAAGTCACTCCAGACATTTTATTCAAAAAACAGTTACCACTGGTAGGATATTTCAGAGACATAAAATGGATTGGAAAAGTCGCCTACTCATTAAATGTATTGCATATATTCAATAAACTCAAAATCTGACACTTCATGGTAGATCACCAGAAGTAATCAGGTCAGCAGATAATGTGCCTGCACTCAAACAAACAGCAATGATGCAGTCTCAAGTGAAGATTGGGATTTATTACTTAATTCAAACATTAGCAGTGATTTTGAAAGTGATTCAATAAGTGTCTTCTTCCCCAAACTAGCACATGGTCACCTATTTCAGGTATTTAAAGAGTTTGAGGATTACTTCTCATCCACAAGAGACCTCCAAACTGGGAAGGAATGGATCTGTAACCCATTTGTGAGTACTGGTGAATTGGCTTTGTCCTTACTGATAGAAGGCCAAGAGATTGTGACTGCAAATGATAGTGCCCTCGAATTATATTTGAGACAATTTCAAATTTCCCTAGGTTTTGGGGTGAATTCAAGGCAGAGTATGATTGCTACAAAAATATTGGAAAGCCTCTTTTCATTACTAACATTATCTTTATGAAGCAGGATTTTTCACAATACCAGCAAACAAAGTGAGATTATGGACTATAACAACATAATGAATACACTTAGTGTTTCACTATCTTCCAGCTCCTTAAAGTGGGACCATCCAGTTGCAGGGAAAACAACAGATTCAGCATTACAGTGGATTGTATAATCATTTCATTATGTATCACAATTAAATAATAAAAGAAATTGATTGTACAATAAATATAATCATCTCAAAACCATCCTCCTCCTTGTATTTAGAAAAATATCTTGAATAAAGAACCAATATAGTGAAAATGGCCATAATTCCAAAACTACTATATAGATTTAATGCAATGCCAATTGAAATTCCAACCATATATTTCATAGAACTAGAGAAAACAAACAAACAAAAATCATTTGGAAGCAGAAGAGACCTAGAATAGCAAAAGCAATTCTAGACAACAGAGACTTGGCAGGGGGTATCACAATCCCCAACTTGAAAGTATGCTACAAAGCTACTATGATTAAAAAAAACAGCATTGTACTGACAAAGAAACAGATCTGAGTATCAGTGGAATAGAATAGAAGATGCAGAAACAAATCCAGACATACTCAACCACCTCATCTTTGACAAAGGAGACAACCACTCTAACTGGAGAAAGATAGCCTATTCAATAAATGGTGTTGGAAAAACTGGATTTCAACCTGCCAAAGATTAAAACTAGACCCATATCTATCACCATGAACTAAATTAAGATCAAAGTGGATTAAAGATCTAAATATTAAAACAGAAACACTAAACTTGTTGGAAGATAAGTTAGGTAGAACTCTTGAAGACATTAGCATAGGAAAAGACTTTATGAACAAAACCTCAGTAGCATGGGAATTAGCAAAAAGAATCAAGAACTGGGATCTAGATTATTAAAAAGCTTCTGTAGTGGAAGAGAAACCACCAACAGAGCTAAGAGAAAACCTACAATGTGGGAAAAAAAATTTAGCAGCTGTACCTCAGACAAAGGCTACTATCTAGAATATATAAAGAACTGAAAAAATAGACCCCTCCCCAAATTTAAAGACCCAGTTCAAAAATGGGCATCTGAAATGAACAGATATTTCTCAGACAAAGAAGGAAAAGCAGCAAATAAACATATGAAAACATGTTCAACATCACTGGTCATTTGAGAGATCCAGATGAAAACAACACTGAGATTCCACCTCAACTCAGAAAGAATGGCTGCTATCAAGAAATCAGCCAATAATAAATGCTGGCGGGTGTGTGGGGAGAAAGGAACCCTTCTCCATTGTTGGTGGGAGTGCAGACTGGTGCAACCACTGTGTAAATCACTATGGAGTTACCTCAAAGAACTAGGGCTAGAGGTCCCATTTGACCCAGTTATTCCCCTGCTGGGGATCTTCCCTAAAGAAGAATTAGAAGAATCATACCACAGCGATATATGTGCACCCATGTTTATAGCGGCACAGTTTGTGATAGCTAAAGCTTGGAAACAGCCCAAGTGTCTATCAACTGGAAACTGGATAAAGAAGATAGGGTTTTTTTTGTTTTTTTTTTAATAAAATGGAGTACTCCTCAAGGGCGTAAAGAATGAGAAACTAGAGACATTTATAACTAAGTGTATGCATACTGAGGCCATACTCTTAAGTGAAATAAATAGGACACACATATGTAAATACTGAATAGTTTCTCTGGTGTGAGAAACTGATAGTGTAAATAATGATTAAAATGATTAAAATGAATAATTGATTATTTGAAATAGGAATAAAAAGTCCAAAGGAGTAGGGGAAGTTGGAAGGAAAGGGGAAAGGTACGAAGGGAAAAGAAAAATTATGAGAAAAGGAAAAAATGGAAATAAAGTGTTTGTAAATAGGGAAGGGTGAAAGAGGTGAAGAGATGACAGGGAAAGAAGAAAAAATAAGAACCAAGATACATCATGTAGAGGTACAAGTATCCAGTGATAAATGTAAATATATTGTATACCTAAAATGTACCAGTAAAAGAATTTAGGCAAAAAAAAATCTTCCATAAATCTAGTCCTTGGTGATGGACGTAAGTTAATTTCTTATCCATCTGTTTATCTATCTATCTATCTATCTATCTATCTATCTATTTATCTATTATCTATCACCTACCTATATACAATTCAACTAAAGGGAGTAATGGAGTCTTGTCACTTGCAGAAAAATGAACAGAATTGTGGGACATTATGTTAAGTGAAGTAAGTCAGACACAAAAAGACAAATGCCACATATTATCTTTTATATATGGAATCTAAAGGAAATTGGAATTTAGAATAGTGTTTAACAGACAGTGAATAGAGTGAATGGAGAATAAAAGAAGAATGGATAATAGGTACCAGAATATATTGAAATAGAAGAAATATATTCTGATGTTCCACAGGACAATCAGAATATTATAGTTTACAAGAACCTATTATACATTTTATGAAGATTGAGAAGGGAGAAGCACAAATGTTTCAAAACAAAGAGATGATAAAATTGTAAAATGTTAATCACCCTGATTTGATCAGTACACACAGAATATGTACTTTGATTTGTCACACTAACATTCTGTTAATATTTATAATCATTGCCTGTTATTATATCAATAAATTTAATTTTTAAAAAAGCAGTTGTTAAAAAAAATAAATAAATAAAAGCAGTTGTTGAATTGGAATACATTTGTTTTACCTCCAGTTGATAATTTTTGTGAGCTGTGACTGGAGTCAAGTGGAAATGAGATTAACTCACATTTCTGTTATTTACTATTTTCTATTAGGTAAATCGTATAACACCTTTATCTCAGAGTTCTAATTCATAAAATGGGGATAATGGTGATATAATAGTACATATCTCATGAAACTGCTATGAGGAATAAATACAAAACTGTAGATAATGTTCTTAGTAATATTAGCTGGTTTATATGTATTTCTTATTATTATTTGATACAATCATGGAAAAACAAAAAAGAGTGCCTAATTATCAGTTTGGAATTTCATGTTTTAAGTTACTTATATCATCATCACTGGGTTATCCTTATTGGAAGAAAAAAATCTTTCATTAAAGAAAATAATGGTTGATCTCCAAGCTTATAGGTTTGCTTAGAATTCTGGCAGACATGCATGCTACTTATCTTTTTCTCTGTATGTCTTCTGTCCTTGCTACTAACAGTGAAACAGTCAGGAGACAGGAAGAACATTGAAAAGTGGTTGTGCATAGTCTAGGGAATTAAAGCTATAACAAGACAAGAAGGAAGAGTTAAATGGGCACAGCTAGTATGTGAAGAACTCCGAGACCAGCTGATGTCATCAGCATGTGTCATCTAAAAACATATAGATAATTACATAGAAGCCCTGTCAGATTTAATTTCAATTCTTACCACTGTGCTTTTCCAAGAATACAAACCAAGAATGTGTAAAGGAGGCACAAAAAGAATCTGAAATGTAATGAAGTTCATGTATTACCACATTCTATGTCCTGGCTTCTCAAAAGGGCCTTTCCATGAAGTTACTTGAAGAGCCTGTAGATTATAAGAAAGACTGTGTGCCAACACAAGCAAAAGAGGAAAATCTGCCAGCATTTGAGAAAGGAAGCATAAATAAGAGAGCTCTGCCAATCAATGTTTCAGAAATTCTTTTTTCCATTTAACAACCAACAAAACACTCCTCAGTTCAGTTGAGTAGTTCAGTTATAAATCCTGCCTCTCCCACAATTGAGAATAGAAAAACTCCAGTCAAAGAACTGTGACAGCAGCTTGAACAAAAAAACATGACCAGAGATAAGATTGCTTAAAAGGGGTCATAATTTCCAGAAAACAATAAAGCAAAAGAGGACAGAAAGAAATAAATGTACAAATCCATTATAGGGAATCTATTCAAAACTTAGCAGCCTGTCATAGTTTCTTTGTTTGCTTGTTTGTTTGTAAAGGAGATGGAGCATGTTAGGTAAGGGACTCATTATCCTGTCCCTAGCCAGTAATTCATGAGGAACAGAAACTGGGAATGGGCTGATGCTGCCTAGAGAATTGTAAATCAGAGCCATGTCCATTAGTTAGCATCACTTTCTCTTTACATAATAGGAAGTCATTTTAAAGAGATCAAGTGTGCTTTTGAAGACATCCACAATTCACATGCCAAATGCGTAATTGACCACAGTAGATTTTCTTCCATTTCTACAGACTTCACATTTTAGACTCTCAAATTGGGAATGTTGAAACACAGAAATAACTCCAGAATGAAAAGTTCATTATTTTCAGGTAAAAGAAAGAGAAATTGCGACAGAAATGAGATATAACTTTTAAGGCATGCTGAATACTTAAATGCAATTGAGGCCAACCTGATTTTTTTTTTTTTTGAGTGAGTGAAAAAAAATGCTTTGAACTTGTTTATCTAGAGGGAAATTGTTCAAAATCCCATCTGCATATCTTCTATCTCAATGATATAGTTTTGTCTTTATAAATGTAAGGAAAACACACCAAGAATAACAAATGCACATAGTTATTATATTTTGGGGGCACATAAAGTGTTCCAATTATTGGAATGTGTCTCTTTCTTCCTCTTCTTCCCTCTCCTGTGTGTGTGTGTGTGTGTGTGACTTTGTCTGTATTTTATTCTCACAGTAGACCTATCAGGTAGATGACATTATTTTCCTTTGTATTAGCAAACTTTGCATGACTATAAAATACCTGAAGTAATTAATATAGAAATGGAAAAGTTTCTTTTATTAATATGGCTTTGAAAGTTCCAGTGCGACATTGGATAGTTCCATTGTTTGGGACTTTGACAACGGTACTAGATGGCAATGTCAGGGAACACATAGTAGAGCTTACATTATGAATCAGCAAGCAAAGGCAGATACCAGAGTCTTCTTTGAAGGCACACCCCCTTCTAAGGTTCACTTAGAAGGCTTCATCTCTCAAAGTTTCTACTGTCTCCCAGTAGCATCACACTAGGGACCAAGCTTTTAACAAATTGACCTTTGGTGAACATTCAATATTTTATCTATAGGATCCCATTTTACAGATAAGTGCACTGAACTAAAGTTAACTTTCCCCAAAATATGCAGTGCAGAAATGGGAAGCTTTTAATTTGAAGCCAAATCTGACTGATTCCAAAACTCATGTGTTTCACCAAAATGATTACTGCAGACATCACTTTTCTCACATTAGTGACCACTGACAACAGCTTGTCAGTACGAGTGCGGTTAAAAGTTTTCATACTTCCATGGCATGTTCACTGATGGAAACATTTTTCTTTCTTTTTTCCCCCTCTTACCTGCCAATTCATCTGTGCAGCTCATGTACTTCTTTATATCTGTGTAAGTCTAAAATCAGCCCAATGAGGCTCTCTTTGTAACAAAGAGAGGTTTCATTTATTGTCACTAGATCTTTTTCCTCAGGTCACCTGCTACAAATCTAGTTTTATTAATTTACTTCTATGGAAGAAAGACAAAAAAGGTTACGCTGTCTGTTACCTTCATTAAGTGCTTCATTAAGTAACAATCAAGTACCATGGAAGGATTAGTTTATCTCATTATTGATTTAAACTAATCCTACACTGAAGCTTTGATTTTATACTGTCTTGTACCCTGTACTGTATGTAATTTTGCTGGATTTGTCATTCTCATCTTACCTACAAGAACGGTGAGTGTCTGGAGAGCAGTAAACATAATTTATACTTTTTGTATCTGCTCCTAACTAATGGTACATATAAAGCAATATTCATTAAGGACTTGACTTAGTTGATTAAAAGAGAATGATAAAAAAACTGTATCAGTTGACTTTTATTGGATAAAGTCACTTCAAAATTTACTGGTTTAACTTCACAAGGATTAATTTAGTTTATGCTTCTCTATGTTAGCAATTTGGGTTGGGCTCAGCCGAGCAAATCTTCTGATTTATGCTGAGCTCAATGATGTCAACTATTTATCAGGCATTTTTGTGTTTTGGAATTAATTGGCTATTGCTTTGACAATGAATATACAAAGAGAAAGTCTTAATCTAACAAAATATCAAATACTTGATAATTTATAAATAACACAAATTTATCTGATTCATGGTTCTGAAGACTTGGCTATCTAATATATATATGCTAATGTGGTTGAAACGTCTTGGTGCATCATTCTACAGCAGGACAAGAAATCATAAGAGGAAAGCAGTAAGATTAGGCCAAAATCAGGTTTATATTTCTCATGGTTAATAAACCTACTCCAGCAATGATGACATTAACCCATTAATGAAGGCAGAGATTCATGAACTAATTATGTCTTATAAGATCTCATCTTTCAGCACTGTAGAATTAGGGATTGATTTTCCAATGCTAGAGGGAAAACAGAAAAATCAAGATGTAACTATACTATACGTTTCTCACTATTCAGGAGATAGGATACTAAGAGAGTGAAAGTGTTTAAGACAGTTTATGAACTAGAAGAAAAACTGGTCAATATTGTTTTTTCCACTTAATACTAACCAAAAAAGTCTAACGGACTGCTCTAGTAGTAGAGTTATCTGATATCTATATCCTTGTGAGAGATGTTAAAAATTTTGCAATGTGAAACAATGATTTAAAATCATCGCACATCTATTTTGTGCAAGGTGCTTTTTAAGTTTATTCACATTCACTCTTCTTGGAAGTGTCAAATAATTTGCACAAATTCAAAAAGAAGTATAGTTTTTAATAATGTCTTTCAATTAAATACTAAGAGTAAGAAACTCTGTCTTATTAAATTTGCTTAACATATAATTTTAAATGTACTTATTTGGATGACAAAACAAAAAGCATAAATTATTTACTCTCATATCTCATGATTCATTTTACATATCTTGGGCATTGGGATACAGACAGACAATTTAAATTCTGGATTACTAGGTCTGCACAAGTAGTACTTTTGAGAATCAATATCCTCATCTATAAGATGAGGACAGCAGTAGCACATAAATTTGTAATGATTAAAATAATGTGCATACAAAGCTTACACAAGTTATGGATTAATACTGCTTAAATAAATGTGTACATATGTATATGCAACTATGCCTATGGTTAAGAAGTGTCTGACCTATAATATATACCAATGACATTTTTAATGCATCAGAGAACAAGAATATATACATAGTGACAAAAATATTAAAAGTGGAGAAAATTTAAAAAGCACAATGATACAAGTTTAACTTTCTCATCACTTATAGGCACAACTCTATCAGGTTAATACAAAATCTCTTTTTATAGAAGGCTTCTAAAAGAAAGACTGCCAATAGAAATGGAGATTTCATTTAAATAACTGCATTTTCTGCAATGTGTCTAGAGAAATGCCTTGAGGCTGAAATTTTGATATTTGGAGGAATCTGCCTTGTTGAATAAATGTGTATGTCATTACCTTCAAAACATGGTTCTGTATGTGGAGTGTCCTCTAATGTTAGAATTATTTTGACTTGAAGGTCAAATATACTTAGAAATAATTTAGACTGTTTCATTCATGATGTAATTTATTTCTGAAATATTATTTATATAGCCATGCAAATGATCATAGTGTCCAAATTAATAGATGAAATAAATGTTTTAATTGCATATTTGAAATACAATTAAAAAGCTTAAACAACTAGAACAAATAGCTATGAAAAAATCATCTCCCTTTTGAGACGACATTTCTCAATGTGCTAATGTGTTAGTCTTATTTCCATGCAAAGTATCAGCAAGAAACATTCCAGGCTGCCAATGTTAATGCTATCACTTGGAGTTATAATTTGTAAGAAAATGTTTCTACACATTAAAGGTGATAATCATTGCTTCAAAATTTTTGACAATAATACATTAAGAGTTCCAGCTGTAATACTTTCTATAATTGTCCCCAGTAGCTAAGTACCCATTTAGACTCTCAGATGATAATTAATAAGACATATTCTAATAATCTTCAAAATTCCTCTTTCCAAGAGGCCAATATGGCATAAGGAATAGTTTGAAATGGTAAATGGCAATACTTTGAAATGGTAAATTTGAAATGGTAAAGCATATTGTTTTAGACATTTTTTAAAAACTGTGGTTAACAGTCTACTGTAGTCACAAAGAAGAGAAACCAAAAATATGGGAGAAAATGATCTTCTGAAATGCCCAAGTTCTTTTGGAAGGTCTCACATCCACTACCTGATTTGATCCTCCTCTGTGTAGTTCATAAGGCAGATATTAATGAAATTTCATTCTTTGTATTTATTCATGTTAAATTGAAGATGAAAATTAAATTTCTGGGTCAAGGCAGATTATTCATACTTATAATAATAAACACATTGGTTTAGTTTGTCTCAAATAATTCTTGCTAGGGAAATATAATGAAAGTCAGATTTCTCCTTCTACATAATGGAAAGAGCTCTAACAATTAGAATCTATGAGTTTGTCTACACACATTTCCCATCCTCCTCTTCCAAGAAATTAAAAGAAACTTACTTTCCCTAATGGGAACATATTTTTTGGAAAAGTAAAGGAGGAACTTTGATTCATAAACTTAGGAATGTAAAGGTCAAGGTGGTGAGAAAGCACAAATGTCTCAAGATAAACAACACATCCAGGTTTCAAATATAAGCACATTTTTTACAAGATGAGGGATAAATATTCAGTATCTTCTACATACAGATATCTAGTTTTCTCAGCACAATTTAAAAGTCTGCCTTTCCCTGTACAGAAATAAATTCAAAATGGATCAAAAATCTTAATATAAGAATGAAAAATTTGAAACAAGTACAAAAAACAGGGAAAACACTTTAAAATACATGTGTAGACAATTTCTTGAACAGGAATCCAATAGCTCAGGAAATAAAAGCAAGAATTGATTAATGGGATTACATCAAATTAACGTGCTTCTACACAGCAAAGAAAGCAATCAACAGAGTGAAGAAACAACATACAGAATGGGAGAAAAATATTTTCCATTAATTTATCTGACAGAGGCTTCATATTTAGAATATATTGAAAAGCAGAAAAGGTTCAAAAAAGAATTAATTATTAAATCAATGAATTAGCAAATGAGCTGAATTCTTATCAAGGGAAATGCAAAAATGGCAAACAATTTTATGAAAAATGGGCAACATCTTTATCCATCAAAGAAAGGACATCAAGGAAATATAAACAACATTGAGGTTCCATCTCATGGCAGTCAAGATGACTATTAATAAGAAAGACAAAAAAATAACTAATGCTGGTGAGGATGTGGAAAAAAAGGAACCTTCACACACTATTAAGGAAATTATAAATTACTGCAGCCATTATGGAAAACAGTGTGTAGATTCTTCAAAAAATAAAATTAAAAATACAACTACCATATGATCCAGTTATACCACTTCTGGGTATAAACATAAATAATATAAAGTCAGCATGAAAAGTAGATGCTTGCATTTCTGTCCTTAATTTGGCACATATCACAATAGCCAAATTATAGAATCAGGTTTGTTGCTTATAAAGGGATTAACAGATAACAAAAATAAGGTATTTATACGCGATGGAATTTTTTTCAGCCACAGAGAAAAATGAAATCATGTCTATTTCAGGAAAATAGATGAAAGTGGTCATCATGTTAAGCAAAATAGGCCAAATTCAGAAAGACAAGCATAACATGTTTTCTCTCTTACATGGAATATTTTTAAAAAGATGACTTGCAAGTAGAAGGGTAGCTACTAGGGAAGAGGAAGGGGACCAAGGAGTGCGTGAAGAGAGGGGAGGACAGAAAAGACATTAGGAATGGAGACAAGATGGCGGAGCAGTGAGTACCAGCAGCTTGGTTTCCCCAGGAAAAAGTGAAGTCCAGAGGACAGTGGTTTGGAGAGAAACAAAAGTGAGGGGAGGTTACAGGGGAACAATGAGAGAACTGACAGAGGAGAAGAAAATAGGATTAAGTGATACAGAAGTGGTGGCCCACACCACAGAGGAGAAACCATGGCACTATGAACTGTGGCTGGGTGATTGCCAGTTGGGAGGTGCAGTGAAACTACTAACTTCTTTGCTCACAGATAAATGTATTGAGAATCTTATGCAGTTGGAAACAGTGGGAAGAACGTGAAACACTACTTCTCCAGCAGCCCTCCAGAGGCAACAGTTGGTGAATGCAGTACAAGTGCTCCAGGGGACAGTCTTAGGGAGCAGCAGGCACTGGCGGGGATGTCATTGTGGGGAAGGGCTGAGTGTCTGAACCTTAAAACTAAAACAGCCCCTTGGAGTCTTCACACTGCAAAGTTCCCAGAGTGGATGAGGGAAAGATAGTTATGGGAGACTGCTGGCATTGGGGGGCAGACTGGGAGGAGTCCCTCTGAAAGGCAGGGACTGGTGATCATGGGCTCAGTTCCTGCCATCAGACACCAGTTACACCCTGAGTTACATAGAATTGGAGGCTCACATTGACGTTGTGTTCCCACTACTAAAGGCAGACCCAAAACAAGGTCTTATGGTATGCTATTGCTCAACTACCCCTGATAGGTGCCACTGTAATGGATTAGCCTGTTAAAGCTGTATTTGAATTGATTTCATAGGAATAAGACTGACTCGTGGACAATTTAGTGGCAGTGAATTTTTCTGCCAAATCCACCATCACACCCAAGGAAAGGAACAGAATGTTCCTAACCCAAGAATGCAGACTTGATCAAACTCTCAAAAAATGCCTGCAACCTGGCAGAAAGAAGTCCAGAGTCTGAGTTAACCTCAGTTTTGCAGTGGAGGTATCAGAGGAATAACTGGAATGTGAGCACTCAGACTTTCTAGGCAAAGAAGCTACTTGGGAATCACATATGCAATGTCTCATTAGAATATCTAATTTATATTCACAATAGACATTATATTTACATAAGGTTTTGTATGTTTCTTGAGATTGAAATTGCAAGGTTATGTTTTTTCATGGTTTCATGTATATATTAGGTTGTTACTGTTGTATATTTGTTCTTTCATTTGCTCTGATTTAACAGATGCCTAAGTTCTCTACATTTCCTCAGCTCTTTATCTAGTTTCTTCACTTCAGACCTTTGAAACAGTATTATTAACATCTTTATTATTGTTATTATTATTTATTGTTATTATTTATTATTAATATTATCTTTATTATTCTTTGAAACACATAAACATTATTTCTCAAGTTTTAAAATTTATCATACTTACCTCCCTCACTGTCACCCCTATCTTCACTAATATAATTCCTCAATCCTCCCTGCCCTAAACCTTGGACTCTTCCATATCTTACCTAGCTTATTGTCCTCCATATAAGCAAATTCTGATAACCACATTATTTTCCTCAATCACAAAGTGAACCCCTTTTCCCAAATATCTTACCCTTGCCTCCACAAAATATCATCTGTAAACTCTCAATACTAATTCTTCAACTCAGCTAAATATTCTTCAGTAAAATCGGAACCCACATCAAACTTTTCTTCTCACTTACAAGTAGTCTCCCCTTCAAACCTCCCTCTTAGTGACTGAAACTACTCATCCAAACCTACCCCATTTTGACCAACTCACCTCACCTACCTCACTGCATAAAATCACAAATAATAAGCAGTCATAATATGCATTGAGAATAGACAAAGGGCGGAAATGTAAATGCAAGGACTATAATATAGAAGTGTTGTAAATTTGAATATTTGGATGTTGTTATAAATAAAAGTAATTCAGCAAAAAATAGGGACAGTCAAGATCACTTAAAAATTACACAAGGAATAAATACTAGCACTGGACATACAAAGCTGAAAATTATTCACATAGAGGCAACATGCTGCCAAAAAACACCATATAAACCACAAACTCTCCTCATTTCTCTAGCCCCTAACATGCAGTAACCCCACCACCACCAAAAAGGGAGGAGGAAAAAGAGGGTGGCTACATAAAATTTATAAAGGATATGTTATATATATATATATATAGATAGATAGATAGATATATGTACAAAATAAACACAGATACATGTAAGAGAATGGGGAAACAAAGAAATAAAGGGACTCTGCTCCAATTCCCCCAAGACAGAGGAAGTGGTCACAAAGGGACAAGAAAATAAATACCAGGTAGCAGAAATCTATGAAAATTTCTTACAAGAAATGAAGAACAGGTGCCACAGCTCCCAGCATGGAGGAGGATTCTGGGTAGGAGGGCCACAGTTCCTAGCACAGAAGAGGTGAGCCACGCAGGTGCTAGCAGCACCACACCCCCACCCCCAGCCCCATCAAAATGAGAAGACATGTAAACAAGCCTCAAAACCAGACTTCAAGATCATTTACAGAAACCCCAAAGGGAAACGAGATGGAATACTCTGATACTCAACCACCTGGACTCCCTGAACTGAGCAACAAAAGAGGATCTGGAAAAAATGAAATCAGAAATAAATTCTCAGATAACAGCAGAGATTGTGCCCATAGTACAAGACATGATTGATAAATCTAGAGAGGACACAGATAAAAAAACAGAGGAGCTGATGAACACGATGAAATCCCAATATAGGAAACAAATGGAATCTATAAAACAGATGCAAACAGATTTCCAGGAGATTAAAAACTCCATTGAAAGTCTATGCAGCAGAATGAGCCAATGTGAAGAGAGAATTTCAGATATAAAAGATAAGATAGCAATTAATGACCAGGAAAAGAAAAATTTCTTTAAAATTGTAAGGGACAACCAGAAATCAATCCAGCAGCTCTTAGACAATGCAAAGAAGAGCATAAGACTGATTGGAGTCAATGAAGAAACAAGAGAGAGTGCATATGACATAAAAAAAAAATGTTCACAGAAGTGATAGCAGAAAACTTCCCAAGCGGGGGAAAAGAACTGGCCATAGAGATAAGTGAAGCATATAAGACTCTAACTAGCCTTGATACAAAAAAAAGTGTACACATAGGCATACAATTGTTAAGATTCTAGAAACTCAACAGAAGAACAAAGTTCTGCAAGCAGTTAGAGAAAAGAAACAAATCACATACAAAAGAAACCCCATCAAAATCACAAAAAATTATGAGAAAGGAAAAAAAATGGAAACAAAGTCTATGTAAATAGGGAAGGGTGGTGGGGGTGAAGGGTGCATAGGTAATGGAGAAAAAAAATAAGAACTAAGATACATCATGTTCAGGTACAAACACCAAAGATAAATGTAAATATACACTTAAAATGTATGAATTAATATATATATATAC
>NW_004624851.1:6788128-6798604 GCF_000247695.1 Heterocephalus glaber | reverse complement strand
TTTATCACAGTAGCTTTGTAGTAGAGTTGCAGGTTGGGGATTGTGATACCCCCTGCCATGTCTCTGTTACCTAGAATTGCTTTTGCTATTCTATGTCTTGGAAGCATTTTTTTCATTTCTAGTTTATATAGTAGTTCGAAAAACATTGATGATGATTCTTCTTTCAAAGTCTGATAAAATTCAATGTGAATAATTCTGGTCCTCAGATTTTTGGTTGGGTGAACTTTTGGTACTGCTTCAATCCCATTGCTTTTTATTTATCCATTTCTGTTTTAAAATATGCTCTTTTTTCAAATTTAGTATGCTATAAATGTCTAGAAATTTTTCCATTTTTTAATATTTCAATTTATTATCACATCATTTTTCATACTATTTCCTAATTATTCTCTGGATTTCAATAGACTCTTTTGTAATATTCCATTATTCACATTAATGTTATTTATTTGGCTCTTTTTCTTTTGGTTAGCTTATCTACAGGTTTATCTTTTGAAGCACCCAACTGTTTATTTCATTGATTCTTTGTCTTGCTCTATTTTATGAGTTGTACTCTGAATTTTATTATTTTTTCCACTTACTGATGTATTTGGTTTGTTCTTCTTTTCTAAAAACTTGAGATATATCATTAAGTTATTTATTTAAAATCTCTCATTTTAAAAGTAGGCAAATATTGCTCTAAACTTTTCTCTTATAATTGCTTTTTATTTTTCCCACCGATTGTGATAGCACTTCAAATTTCCTTTGATTCCAGAATTTTTAAATTTGATCCTTAAAATCTGCAATGATGCACTCCTTGTTCAAAAGTGTATTGTTCAATATCCATGTATTTCTATAATTACTGCACTTTTTCTCTCTTAATTTCTAGTTTCATTTCATTATGTTTTGATAAGGTGCAAAACATTCTTTTCTGTGTTTATTAATAGCCCCTGGGCCAGGGATTTAACTCATTGACACCACATCTGCCATGTAAGTGCAAGGTCCTCAGTTTGATTCCTGGTACCAGGAAAAAAAAAAGATCAAAGGCCTAAAATATGATTTATTTTGGATGTATTTCCACATGATGAAGGAAAGAGTGTATATTCTGGACCAGTTGGATGAAATACCTTTGATGTCTGTTAAGTTCATTTGATGCATACTATAATTTACATAGATGTTTCTTTTTTCCTATTTTTGTCTAGATCATCTATCTGTTAGTGAAAATGAGTTACAAAAGTCACCTAGAAGTATTGTACTGTAACCTATCTTTACTGTTATGTCCTGTCATGTTTGTTTTAAAGATTGTGTGTTCCAATATTTAATGCATATATATTTATAATTGTTATAACTGCTCGGTGGCATTAATCTTTCATTTCCAAGTTATCTATTCAGCTCTTTTTCAGAAACTCTATCACTTTATTGAATTTCTCTTCCATTTCCTCTAATTGTCTTCCTCTAATTTCTTCAAAAAGTATAATTTCAGACATTATAAAGCAAAGTAACCATGTATCAGGAAAAGTTACTTTTTGACTATTTAATATCCAAGTCACCAGTACCATATAGACTAGATCAATGATTTTCAAAATTTTGATCTTAGTTGTTTCTCATTAAAATGATTTAATGCACCTGTGTTATATATATATATATATATATATATATGTGTGTGTATTTTTCATCATTAATGTACATTCATTTAGTATCATGTATGGTTTTAAATGTCTTATAAGTAAATAAAGCCATATTTTTAAATGATGATTTTTGAAATAGAAATTTTAACCTTTGCACTCTTCACATTATAATTTTGTGTGTAGTATGTACAAAATGTACACAGTTATACCTACTTTGTAGATTAGTACCATGTGGGACAATATTTAATATTGCCCAAAACAAAACTTAGGTACTATGAAGAACAGTGTGGGTTTTTAAATTTCTCACTTATTCTTACTAATCCCATGCTACATATGCCATATACTCATCCAATTATTTTATATATGTATTCTTCTTTGCTTTTTTATTGATCTGTTTTCTACTTTGCACATCTTTCTTCTTTAATCTTCTGTTAAATTCAACAACTATATTTCCAGTTTCAGGTATTTTTCTTTTCGTTTCTAGATGTTCAAATTTTTATAGAATTAAATTCGCTGGACAAATTCTCCATATTTTCACTATATTCCTTTTATATTTAATATTTTAATCATGATTATTTTGTAGTGATTTTCTGATCTCCCCAATAACTCTAGTATCTGTGAAGTCTTTCGATAATTCTTTCTTTTAAAAATTTATTATTAGTATATTCTTATGATACATAATGCATATATCCAATGTGAGATGTTGGTACATGTACATAATACATCTTGATCTCCTTACCTCTCATCCTTCCCATCTGACCCTATCTCTAGATCCCCTTTCTTGTTTCCACAAATGCTGTCTCCCTTTTACTTCTGTTATGTTCCTTTATTTTGCTTTCTTTCATCTTGGAATTTAATCAAGCATTCCTGTTCCTAAGCATGCTTTATATTTTTGCCTACTGTTAATTTTTATTATGAAAATATGTTCATGATGTGACTAATATCCTTTTCTTTCTGGAAGAATTCATTCTATTTGTTGCAACACAGGTAAGGTAAAGGCTTGCCTTAATGAAATCAGGATCTAAGGTATTTAAGGCCTTATTGTGGTATGTCAAGACTAATTAAATTTTAGTCACATATTTTGTTGAGTCAAACAAAGAGATATGGGTTGTCTCAGTACTTTCTAGACCCACTAAATATTTGTCTGCACAGAACCAGCAGAATGCTAAAATTTATGGACAGCTTTTCCAGCGGTTTTTTCTAACTTCAGAATTTGATAACAGTGAGGCTGAGGGTACAAATCAGTGGTAGAGTTCATGTTAAGAATTCATTAGGTCTTGAATTTGATAACAAAAATCAGAGAGAGAGAGAGGGAAAGAGAGAGTGTTTTTGATAATGATCATTAGAGGAAAACTGGAGTTCTGGTCCTGGTCCATAGAGTCTCTGTGTTTTCATTCCTATAACCCAAAAAAAGAAACAACAACAACAACAAAATGCTGCTGTTTTTGTTTTAATTTTTTGATTTTTATTTGTATGTTTGCAGTACAAAATTATTACATTCCCTGTAGAGAATTGGTACATGTACATAACCCATTTTGATTCATTTCTTCCCTTCTCCACTGCCTTATTTTTCCAGCATCAGATTTATTTATAAGATCTTACAATGTTAATTATCATAGGCACACATCGAAACAAGTCTAATAAGCGAAAGAACATATAAAACTTGTAAGACTATTGTACTAAATCAAGCTATACTTTTAGATAATATCCACACTAGTTTGCAATACCATTTTTTCTTCCTCCCATTCTGTTGTATTATTGTTTACTCTATATCTATATCTAGATATAGATATATTCACAAATCTACATATCTATATACTTAGTTATTCATAAAATAGAAACCATGAGTTGTTAAACTTGTGGGTTTGAGTTACTTCACTTAACATTATGATCTCAAGTTGCATCCATTTTGTACAACTGACTCAAGTTTAGCCTTTCTTATGGCAAAGTAGTACTCCACTGTGTGTAAATATCTCATATTCTTTATCTGTTCTTCTGTTGATGGACACATAGGCTCTTTCCAAGATTTTGCTATTTCACTGCTAGAAATATGGGTAAGCATATATCACTATGGTATGATGTCTAAACCTTTTGTAAAGATGCTTACAAGAGGAATAGCTAAGTCAAATGGAATTTCTACTTTTAGTTTTAGAAGAATCATCATATTGATTTCCATAGTGTATTAATTTACATTCTTACCAGCATTGAAGAAGTGTCCCTTTCTCTTCACAGCCTTGCTAGCACTTGTTTTTGGTTGATTTGTCGATGCTAGCCATTATTTTTGGAGATGGAATCTCACTGTTGTTTTAATTTGCATTTATCAAATGGCCAGCATTTTGAACATTTTTTCATGTATCTATTGGCTGTTTGTATTTGTTCATTGGAAAAGTGCCTATTCATTTCAGATGCTCATTTTTAATTGGGTTTTTTAATTTGAAGGTCTAATTTTTTGAGTTCTTTATATATTCTAGATATTAGTCTTTTGTTTGAGGAGTAGCTGGCCAAATATTTTTTTGCATTCTGTAGGTTGTCTCTTCACTCTTTTAAGGGTTTCTTTTGCTGTGCAGATGCTTTTAAATTTGATGTGATCCCATTTGTCCATTCTTGGTATTTCTAGTGCAACTATGGTTTTGGTCAGAAAGTCATTGCCTACACCTTTGTCTTTAAGAGTTTTACATTTTTCATCTTCCAGCAGATTCGGTTATAATGCTTAAGTGTCTGGTCCACTGTGATTTTTGTTTAGTGCACGGTGACTGATATGGGTCTAGATTTAACCTTCAACATGTGGATAGCCAGTTTCCTCAGCACCATTTATTAAATTGGCTATCTTTCCTGCAGCAAAGGGATTTGGGCCTTTTGTCAAATATAGCATAGCTGAATGTGACTGGACCTATTTCTGTATCTATTCTGTTGCACTGATCCACAGGTCTGTTTTTTTGCCCATACTAAGCTGTTTTTATCACTGTACCTTTGTAGTATAACTTGAAATCTGGAGTGGTGATGTGTTCTGCCTTGCCCTTTTGCCCCAAATTGCTTTTGCTATTCTAGGCCTCTTCTGGTTCCATATGAATTTTAGCATTTTTTCTCCAGTTCTGTATATTGGTACTTTGATTGAGGTCACATCAAATATATATAACAGTTTTGGAATATTGCAATTTTGAACTTATACAGGTTCTGACTATCTAGGAATGGAATAAATTTCCATTTTCTGACATCCTCTTCAATCTCATTTTTCAGATATCATTGTTTTCATTATAGAGGTTTTCAATTCCTTGGTTAGGATAATTGCTAAATGTCACACTGTTTTGATGCTACTATGAAGGTATTGCTTTTGTTTTTGACTTATAGTAGTAGACCTCTACATGAATATGGGGTAGCAAACTTGAAGTGTAAAATCTCAGAATTTTTGCCTTGTGTCCAGTATTAGCATATATTCAGATTTTAAAAAGTGTGGCTGCAAAATATTCCCTCACCTTTGTTTGCTTGCTATTTTTCTAGAATATTATCTCTCCAAATTATGACTTGTTTCAATAGGTCTCTCAAGCCAATATCTTCATATTTATTTATATCTGAGTATAATTATGTTAGTTTATATGTATAAACTATATAAACTATGTGTAAACTATATAAACTGTGTAACTCCATATAACTTCATAGGTTTTAACACTATATATTACATATATATATACAGAGAGAGAGAGAGAGAGAGAGAGAGAGAGAGAGGGAGAGAGAGAGGCATAGACAGAGAGGAGAGATACACAGAGAGAGAAAGGCAGAGAGACAAAGAAACAGAGGCAGGGAGACAGAGACAGAGACAAAGAGATTGATTTGTTATGATATATTGTGGGATGTAGCTCACAGAATTATGAAGACAGAGAAGTTCCACCTTCTGCTATAAAGTTAGAGAGACAAGAAAAACAATGTTGTAATGTCACCTTAATCTAAAGTTCTGAGGAGCACACAATTTGAAGGTGTTAATCCTGACTTGAGTCTCTTGGTCTGGAAATCTAGGGAATAAATATCTGAGGGCAGAAAAAGAAATGATTTCCCAGCCCAAACAAAGAGAAAAAAATTAACTTTCCTCTGATTTTTATAATATGGAAACTTTATACAGATTGGATAATATTCACTGACACTTGTAAGAAGGATCTAATTTACTTAGTGTATTAATTTAAACATCCACACAGACACACAGGACATAATGCTTGTGAAATAAGAAGAAAATGTTCAAATGGGAAGGGAACTTAGAAGAGGAAAAGAAAAAAGGAAAAGAAAGAAAAATAGGAATATGGAAACAAAGCTTTTGTAAATAAGGAAGAAAAGAGATGTTGAAGGGAAAGGAGAGGAATGAGAAAACAAAGAAGAATCTAGATATATTATAAACAGGTATACATTCCCTATGATGAATGTGATCATTATATGTATCTAAAATGTACCAATAAACTTAATTAATTTTAAAAAACACAAAAGGGTACTCCTTGTGAACTTGGCACCAAACTATACTTAATCTCCAAATAAAGACACAAATAATATTATAATTCTACCTAACATAATAAAGCTATCCTCCATACAAATAAATGAACTAATTTTTTCTCAGAAGAGAAGTTAAAATCTTTAATATTAGTTTGTTCTTCTCCTGATGTTCCATACATTAAATACTGATGTAATATTAACAATCTTTAACTAATAATACAGAGTCAGTTTTTCTAATAGAAAATCATGAGAGAAAAAAGAAAAAGAAGTCATTAATATATATTATATATGGTATAAATATTATATGTATATAAATATGTACAAAAATATTTATAAAAATGAGGAAATACTATGACAATTTCTATCCTTGTTTCTGTAACTTGTTACATGCATTTATCTGGTATTTATAAGTATATCCTATTATGCTTTCATATATTCTTTCCCTTCAGAATGTACCTCATCTAGTCCTAATTTTTTATCTGAAAAGATGACTCAAATTTTCATGTCTGAAGGATCTGGATTATTTCATTTTCTGCATAACAATTATAGTCTTTTCCATTGACTTTAATCACAGAACGTGGCAATACTAAGAGGTTCCCTAATAGATCTTCAATATTTCAAACATATTATGATATATATATATATATATATATATATATATATATATATATATATAGTGGAATAATAGTCCAATTTCTGCTTGGTTGTATAGGATCAATTATCCTAGGCAATACTGTAACTGTTTCCTTGGCCTGTTGATTTTAAAAGAAAAATGATCAAATTCTTCTGGTGGTGGTATTAAACCATATTTTGATGAAATCTTTGATGCATTTCCTGATAAAAGCACTTCTATCTCTGCAACTAAGACTTCTCAGCAAGCAGAACATAGCCACAGAAACAGAGAGCAAAAACTTACTAGTAGGTCACTAGAGGAGATAGTGATTACCAATTTCTACTCCCTGATTTCAGACTATCAGAGAAATAATAACATGTATTGGATATTGATTCAGGATATATAAAAGCTACTGGAATATCAGCTTCTGAAGTTATTGCCATCAAGTTGGCACTATAACTGAATCTTCAAAAGAACATTTCTCTGTTCCATGCAGTGGCAGCTTCATTATAGTAGAGGATATGTCAAAACTAGAGTAACATGAGCATGGATCCATGCCCCACTTCTTTTTCTGTGAAGATAGTTTCATAATCAAAATCAATATTTTGTGAATATTATGATGGTAGATATGACATTCTGTAAGTCCACAGATGGCAATTTGGCAGAAGCATTGCATGCAAAGAAGGAAAATCATGAGTGTCTATTATAGTAAGAACAAAATAATTATTCTGATAAATTTGGCTCTTTCATGATGCAATCTGATGGGTTCATAGGTAAATGCTCTGCTTGGAGGTGGCATAAGATCATAAAAGGTGGGTCACTGGGCTCTTTACCTGTAAGAGTATACTCTTGTCCCTGGCTCCTCCTTGTATTCTCTGCTTCTTGGCTGGCATGAATTGAACAAATTTAGTCTACCATGCCCTTCCATCAAATCATTTCTGTCTTAGAGACAGCTGACTATGGATTATACTCTATGTCAAAATAAAGCTATCCTACTTTAATATATGGATATCAAGTATTTTGTCCCAGTGATAGGAGAGTGTTACCGAGAGAAATGGGGTTGTTGCTATTAATGTGTCTGCCTATATTCTTCAGAGTCTTTAAAACTAGTTTGTGGAAAAAAATAGAAAAGTCTGTAGATGCAGACTAGAGAAATAGTAGAATGTTTTAACTACAGTTAATGAAAGATTCTATTTGGAGTTGAGAAGATAAGAATGTTGAAGAAATGTGGACAGTAAAGGCCAGGCTCACGAGTTTTCAGATATGAATACAGAATGTTTTGAAAACTGTACTACAAATCATCCTTGTGTCATTTTTCAAAATGGCTTTTCTAGATTTTGTATGTGCCTAAGACTTTGTGTGAGGCTGAATTTAACATGGCAGATTACTTGGTTGGTCTAGTGAAGAAAAAAACAAGCCAGCCCAATGTTTGGTTGTTGGAATGAGAAACATTAGCTGCTTTTATCCAGATATTTAGTGAGAATGAGGAGCAAAAAGCAGAGTTTAATCATTTGAAAAATATCTATCATGTCTAGAGGGAAATATTTGTAAAGTTAAGCCTAAAGAGAGCTTAGTTATGGAAAAAAAGGTTTTTGTATCAATGCAGTAGAAAAGTTGTTTTGAAGGCATCTCAGGGAATGAACAGATCCTACCCACTGAAGCCTCAAGGATGTAAAAGGATAAACTCCTCTGAAAGATTTTTCTTTTAGAAAAGCACTGCCAGAACACTGTTCTCATTCAAGGCCAACTATGGTACTGTTTCCCCAAGTTCAGGCATTCAATCACTTAAAGGTAGTTGCAGGTATGGTCTAAGGGGAACAAGCTACTGCTCAAACTGGTGCCAGACCTTGTCATTATGCACATTCTGCTCATGTTTTACGGATGAAGAATGTAAGAATTGTGGGGTCAAGGTAGCTTCTGGTCAGCTTTCAAAGAAATCCCTGGGAGTCTAGCAAATGTGTCCCTGAATGGGTATTATGTGAAACTGTAGAAGTGAAAACAAAAGAACAGCAGAGAACTCTGGAAGGGAGAAATGCTGGGAATGTGGAAAATTTTCTGAGGAAAGTTCAGTTGGTGAATGAAGCCAACCAAAGAGATATGCCAAGTGGGTAACAACTTGAAATGAAATAGAGGAAGGGCTGCCCAAGCCCTTTAGGGTTCATGTCTCATTGCAACTTGCCCCAGGTGCAGGACATGGAACTATAGTATTTAATGGTTGCTCTGTTACTTTTCACTCCTGCTCTGATCAGATTCCTTTCTACTGGCCTATTCCTCCTTTTACATGTACCAATTCCCAATGATTTAATATAATCATTGTATACTATGCACATGTACTAATAAAAAAGCTTTTGAATGATCATTTGTTCATGTTGTGTTTCAACTTTTCTATTACGTTTTTCATTTGTTGTCTAAATGTCCTCTCATATTTGTGAAAATGTATCATTGAAGTCCTTCAATCTGATTGTGTTAATTTTAATCTGACCCTTTATATTCAGTAATAATTGTTTTATGAAATTTGTTGCACCACAGGCATTCAGTACATATACAATTTATATTGATATCTCTTTCTCTCAAATCATTCCCTTCAGGAATATGTAGTTAACTTTCTTGTCTGTTCTGATCACTTTTGGCTTGAAGTCCAGTTTTTTAAATATAGGACAGCTACTCCTGCTTGCTTTTGTGCTCTTGTTGCATGGAGTATCACTTTCCATCCTTGCACTCTCATTTTATGTGTTTATTTGTGAATGACACTTGTATTTTTAGACAATGTGTAGTGATGTGCTATCTGGGGGTCCAATCTTCCAATCTGTTCCTTTAGACACTGGAATTAACATTATTTACAATGAAAGTTATTACTGAAGATTATTTACCTTGTACTTTCATTGTAGTATTTTTCTCTTGCAGATTCCTTTATTTTTTTTTCTTTTGTTTTACTATTCAGCTAGTTAGATATATTCTTTCCTTGGAGTTCTTTGATGATGCTGGACTCTCTGTCTAAGATTCCTTTGAGTATTTTCAGCAATCATGGTTGTTGTTAATGAATTTCTTTACATATTTATTTGCATGGAAAGTCTTAATTTCTCCTTTAATTTTGAAACGTAATTTGCAGGGTCTATTAATCTGGGTTGTAAATTTATGTAGGGCTTGTAAAACTTCATTTTAAGCTCTCCTGGCTCTTAATTCTTGTGTTGAAAAATATATTGTTATTCAGAGTGGCTTGCTTTTATAAGTTACTTGATGATTTTTCTCCAAGAGATTTTAGTATCCTAGATTTATTCTGAATTTCTTGGATTTTAACTATGATGTGTCATGAAAAAATTATTTTCTGGTAATGGAAATTTGAGAAGTGTGTGCTTAATTTACCTGGAAGTTTAATTATTTCCCTAAACTTGGCAAATTGTCTTTTGATTATGGTGAAAAATGTTTATCCCTTTTGTGTCATTTTCTCATTTTTTCTTAACACCTATAATCCTTTGGTTGATTTTCTGAGTCATCTAGCAGCTGTTGAATCCATTTCCATGATGTGCTGTTGTTTTTATGGTAGCATTGAGTACATAATCTTCTAAAATCAACTTTGCCTTTTAGTTCTGAAACTCTATACTCACATTTGTTATTTCTGCTGCCGGCACTTAAATAGAAATTTTATATTCTGGATTTTTGCTTGTTTGTTTTGTAATCTTTATTCTTTACTAAAATGGTCATTTGTGTCTTTTCTTGTTTAATTTTATCAGCTTCATGTTTATGTCTTCTTTAAGCTTGTTGAACAGTTATCCATTAAATTCTTTTATT
>NW_004624851.1:6766884-6787368 GCF_000247695.1 Heterocephalus glaber | reverse complement strand
AAGTGAAATAAATAGGACACACGTGTAAATACCGAATAGTTTCTCTGATGTGAGAAACTGAAAGTGTAAATAAAGTTTAAAATGAATAATTGATAATATGAAATAGGAAGAAAAGGTCCAAAGGGGTAGCGGAAGTGGGAGAGGTAGGGAAAAGGAGAGAAGAGAAAGGAAAAATTATGAGAAAAGTAAAATATGGAAACAAAGTCTTGTAAATAGGGAAGGGTGGAGGGGGTGAAGGGAGGACAGGAAATGGGGAAAAAATAAGAAGCAAGATATATCATGTAAAGGTAGAAGATCCCAATGATAAATGTAAATGTATTGTATACCTAAAATGTACCAATAAAAAAATTTGAGGAAAAAAATGAATATGAAAAGAGAAAAAGAATTAAGAGTTAAGAGCAAATAAAAAACACTACATTGTTGATATTATTTTATATGTGGGTTTGTGGGCTGGTTAAAAGAGGGTTTGAGTGGACAATTACAAGAGTGGGAAAAGGTATGAAGAGGTCAGGAAGTATAATTCAAGATTGTGGGAACATATGAGAAGGTCAGACAAGTTAATATTCTAAACAAAATACAAAGAAAAATTTCCACAGGCCTAGTAAAAATAATTCTAAAGTATCTATATAACCAAAAGAGTCCGAGAATATCAAAACAATCCTGAAAATAAATGAGGAAAATAGGAGGCATTACAAGGCCAGACTTCAGTGTATACACAAACCTATTGTCATAACATCAAAATGGTACTGGCAAAAAAAGCAGACATGTTGATCAATGGAACAGAATAAAGGATGCACAAACAAGCCAAGCATGTCTAGCCATGTGATTTTAGAAAAAGAGGCAATCACATACGCTAAATAGAATCTCTTCATCAAATGATGCTGTGAGTCTTGCTTTTTTATGTACAGAAAAATAAACCTTGATGCATATCCATCACTCCATAAAAAAATTAAATTTAAATGGACCAAAGACATAGATACAAACAGAAACACTGAACATAATGGAAAAAATTTTTCACAATATTCTAGAAGACAGGCATAGGCAAGGACTTTCTGAACAGAACACTAACTGCACAAGACATAATATGAAGAATCAAAAATGAGATTATATTAATATTGTGAATTTCTGTACAGCAAAGGAAAATACAGCAAAGTAAAGAGGAAACTGTGAGAATGGGAATAAATTTTTGTCATCTACTCTTTGGACAGAGGGTTAATGTCTCTGATACATAAGGAACTCAAAAAAGATTCAATTAAAATAATTGGCAAGTTGGGCCAGGGATTTAGCTCAGTGGTTCCGTTGCTTGCCTTGCAAGCACAAGGACCCAAGTTTGATCCCTGGTACCAAAAAAAAAAAAAAAAAATTAATTGGCAAGTGAAATGAATAGACAAATCTTAAAACTACAAATGACCAGTAAACACATGAAGAATGCTCAGCATCTTTGGCCCTTACAGAAATGCAAATCTAAGCAACACTGAGATTGCACTTTACTCCAGTAAATATGACTCTTGGCATGGGCTCAAAAAATCATACACTTGTGAAGTTCTGGGCACAAAGGAATTCTTCTATACTTTTAGTGGGAATGCAAACTAGTACAACCACTGTGAAATTTAGGATGGAATTTTTTTTTTTTTTTTTTTTTTTACTGGTACTGGGGATCAAACTCAGGACCTTGTGCTTGCGAGGCAGGTGGCGGCACCACTGAGCTGAATCCCCAGCCCATAGTATGGAAATTTCTAAAAAAAAAAAAAAAAAAAACTAGAAATAGAGCCAGGCCTGGTGGCACATGCTTATAATCTCAGCACTTGGGAGTCTGAGGCAGGAGGATCGCTGTGAGTTTGAGACCAGCTTGGGGTACATAGTGAGTTCAGGGCCAGCCAGAACTGTAAAGGGAGACCCTGCCTCAAAACAACAAACCAAAAATAACCCCTTAAAAAATAGAATGGAAACAAATTCCATTCTACTTAGATATACCTCTTCCCCAAGCAATTAAAAATCATCATATTAGGGGCCAGGGATTTAGCTCAGTGGTTCCGGCGCCTGCCTTGAAAGCGCAAGATCCGAGTTCAATCCCGGTACAAAAAATATATATATATCATCATATTAGAGTGATACTTGCATACCTATATTTACAGGACCATAATTCACAGTAGGTAAATTATGGAAGCTGTTTCTATGATAAAGAAAATATGGTATATATACACAAAGGCATACTTCTCAGCTACAAATAAGGATAACTTTGAGTTATTGTAGGAAAATGGATGGATCTTGAGACCATAATAGTAAGTGAAATAAATCTAACACAGAAGCTTAAGTATCTCATGGTTTCTTTTATATGAGACCCAATATATTAATGATTTAAAGAGCAAAATAAAAGATAGATGGTAACAGGAATGCAGACTATGGAGATAAGAAGGAAATCTGAGGAAGGAGAAAGAAGTGCAACCTGGGGAGTTAAGGAGAAATAAAAAATGATCACTATGAGATATCAACATATACCAATTCCACAAGATGAATGTGATTACTATGTTGTGCATATATATACTAATTAAAGTTTTTACTTATTTCCTCTTCCCTAACCCTTAGTATTATGTACATGTACACATTCCCCAAGATGTCTGTATACTGCATCTAATGCAAATATGTACTAATAAATAATTTTTTAAAAAATACCCATGCACTATTAATCATGCCAAATAAATGTGAACTGCTGCTCTTAAGTGTTATATTCAAGGGTGGAGAGGAAGGCTTTTGCCAAAATAAGTGGTTATATACCAGGTGCCAGTGAATATGTTAATTAGCTGAAGTAACAAAGTCACATCTTGTACAGCAGATTCAATTGAAATCATCACTTAGTAAGCTTATATAATTGACTGTGTATTTTTTGAGTTTTGTATTTCATCTGTACAGGTCAAATAGGAATGTTAAGTGGGGATGTAGTAGAAATCACTGTCAAATAACATTTTATGTCTTTAGCAATTTCACTAATCTGTAATCTTACTGGGGAAAAAGAATTGCTTTGGATTTACTATTTTTTTTTTAGGTAAAGGAAATTCTAATGGCTTCTACTTGACTTTGGTCTTCATAGACCAAAGGGCCAAAGTAATGTTTCTCCTAAGTGATAAGAACATCTACAGTGGACCCTCGAGTTACAACTGGCCTGACATATGAACAACTTTAGTATCAACCAGAATTTTAGTTTTAACTTACAAACAAAGTCTTGAGTTATGACCTGAATGCCGGTCACTTGTGGTCCTAGTTGGTTTCAGATGCAGATTTAATCCTTAAAGAGTTCTAGAAGGCATCCCTTCCTGTGGGGTCTTGATTGAGAAATCCTAGGACAATTTCTCTCTAAGGACAATGAGATCTTCCTGTATACAGGAGAACGATGTTGAAGGGTGTGTAAGTAATCCTGAGCCTTCCAAGATACAACTAGCCTCCATAAACAAATAGAATTTGGAAGTCAAAGGTCCACTGTATTTCAATGGTGCATTCTGGAACTGGAAAAATGACCACAGAGTAGATTGAGAGACATAGTCTCACTGTGAGTTGATGTGAACCAAATTCTGCTGATTACCTAACCTCCATAAGTGTGTTCTCTGATTGAAGAACTGTACAGATGTTTTAGGTCTCCTGAATTCAGTGTCCATTCAGAATCAGTGTCCACTAGTCAACAAAATTTCTATTTTCATTTCTTCAATCCCCAGTTACTGTGGTAAAATGACACAGGTTTCTTTATGGAAGGTTTCAAGAAAAAATAAAAGTATAAATTTTGAGTATTGTACCAGGGACTTTTCTCCAGTAGAACTAAAGCTCATCAAAATTTAAGTAGTTCTGGGACTGTAAATTTTGAAGTCTGAGAATTGATTGATGGACCATGATTCTTTGTTTTTATGATTTCCGGGACAGTTTTTTTTTTTTTACTTTACTTAAAATATTTCTCCTTATACAAATCAAGTAAGGATTTAGGTCTTCTATATACTTCATGTCTAAGGATAAAATAATTAAATATCCAAGCTCATGAATCTGTGTCAGATTGTTACTTTGACTCTACTGTTTCTTGTGATAACTGCACTTATCTTCCCCTTGCTTGGATGCATGCTGTCACTTGAAGCATACCATGCTGGGATCCAATTACCCCCATAACATTTATGTATTCCAATTTGAATGGATTCAGTTTTCACTGTAAAATCTGTCCTACAGAGAAAAGTGATCATGGGGTACTGTAAAGATTCTGTAGATTTCTTAAGGTATTGGTGAAATGTAAGTCTTTTTCTTTTTTTCTACCAAGAATCTTGAAATGTGTGTCTTATGGACCCTCTCAGTTTTGTTGAGTAGGTCCTATGTAATAAAAAGATGCTCTAATATTGATATCTCCTTACAATTTTTAATTCTTTTTATATTTAAACAAAAGAGGACAGACATTTCCAATTTGAAACTGGTGGGACATTTTTGGTTTATGTTTCAGCCAATCAAACAATTAGAGTCATTTATAATTTCCTATGTTGCAACATCAAATGACTTATGTCTGCTTAGTATGCCTATATCATTAAATTCAGCCTTATCTAACTTTATCTTTCTCCCAACATTTAAGCAACATCCTTAATGTACATTCTGTATATGATGTTCTTCAAACTTCTTCTTGTTTCAATTATAAAACTAAAGTAGTTCTTCTGGAGTGTGGCATACCTCTTCATGAGTCACATTTACATCTCACCTTTAGGGGTATGTTGGGACTTGAGGATAGTTTTAGGTCTAGAATCAAAGAGAAGCGGTGATGGTAGGTCCTGCATGGCATCATAATTTTCTTCTATGTTAATCCCTACAAAGGAATATATAAAAATTTCCTCAGGAATTACTGGGTTAATTTCATCAAAAGGGAGTGAAATTGTCACTATAGATGGAGAGGCTGGTGGTACTTGGAATGAGGAGTCCACATACGCTTGTTTGAAGAGGTATGTCACTTTCTGTGTGGTTAAAGAGTTCAAGTACACTAGTGTGAGAAAGTTACATCCAGTAAGATTGGGCAACCTCCACCACTAGCAGGGAAAACTGATTAAAGTTCAGTACATGGACTGAATGTCCTCCACATCATCACGGTCTTCACACACATCTTCATAACAATTTAAACACACTATTTATTCCAAATTATTGCCCTCAACATAACGGTACACACAATGCAGCAGTGAATTCAACTTGTGTTTGAGTTCAGTCAAAATCAAGATGAATTTTTGAACTAGAATTTTGGTAATTTCAACTCTGCACTTTCAAGTGCTGTAACTCTCCTTCAGGGCATACCTAAAATATTTTTGATTATTTTATATGGTGCTTGACCTGGGAAATCAAATGCCTGAGCTCATCCTATTATTGAATCACTTCGTTCAAAGATATTAGGAATATCCAATCAATTAAATCATGCTTCTTAGTTTTCTGAAAACATTTGAAAAGATTCTAAATGGAATTACTTATCTCTACATAAACTATTGATTAGTAATCAGTCCTAATGAATTGCTTAAGTCAAGGAAATAACCGCTTATGTGATGTAAATAACATGCAGTTATTTAGTATTCATCAATAAAAACTTCACACTATGAATTTTCAGTTTTTCTTTATTATTTTAAGTCTAATGACATTAAAGAGATGGTTATACAAATTGCACAACCAACTCAGAAATTTCATTCTAATGTTTCATTTCCCCTAAAAGCAGTGTAGATACTGAAATCTGTACTAGGCAGATTAAAGTTATTGGAAAAAATAAAAAAGGAAAATAAAAATACATACACATACATGCATCAATAATCTTTCATATGCAATCTGGAGAAGCAGAATATTTGGTAACGTAACTCAGTCCAATTCAGAAGTCTTGAGAAATGGGAATACTGCTAGTGTATGCCACTTTCACTTGTATAGAACACAAAAATCATTTTTTAAAACTCCATTGTCTCAGTCTTAAATGTTTGATACAAGTGTTTAATACATTCAGATTCAAAGTAATTATTTTAAGATATTTGCCACTTTGTTGTTTATTGTCTGTCTTATATCTTTAATTCTCACTGCTCATCAATTACTGTCCTGTGTTAAGCAGAGATTTCTTATTGTGACACTGAAATTTCTTTATTCCTTTCACTATGTACATATGTGAAAAGCCATTAAATTGGATACTTTAAATATGTGCAACTTCTTGTCCATTAACTCTAATTTTTAAAATATAAGTAATAAACTTTAAAATTACAAGAACATTAATAAAATATATTTTCCCTTTCTATAGTTTGTCTCTTCACTTTGTTGACTGCTTCTTTTTTTTTGAACAAAAACCTTTTTTACTTTGATATATTGCCACTTGTAATTTTGCTTTTCTTGCCTGTGTTTTTGGAGTCATATAAAAATAATTTCTACAAACACCAATGCCAAGTATTTCCCTGTGTGTCTTTTAAAGATTTTGTAGTTGTTTAATCTTATATTTAGGCCTTTAATTTCACATTGTTTTACATATTATGAGAGATAAGGATCTGATTGTATTACTTTGTATATAGATACCAAGTTATCCCAGCACCATTTAATAAAAAGACTATCATTTTTATAGTTTATTCTTGGTATTCTAATCAAAATGTCTTTCAGTAAATATGAATGGAATATATTAATTTGTACTACATTTTGGTCCATTTGGTTCATTTTCATGCAAACACAATAGTATATTTATTATTGTAACTTTATAATAAGATTTGAGATAAAAAATTGCAGTGCTAAAAAAATTGCAATGCTCCTAGCTTATTTCACCTTTCCAAGATTACTTTTTAGGCTATTTTCTTGTTCTGTATGAACTTAATTTTTTTATTTCTGCAAATCTGACCTCAAAAGTCTTTAAGAGGAATTTTAACAATATCAAATTTTCCAATCCATGAATATAGGATGTTTTTTATGTGTTTGTATTTGTTTAAAATTCTTTCAGCAAAGTTTTATAATTTTCATAGTACATCTTTAATCTCATTGGATAAGTTTATTACTAAGAATTTTATTACTTTTTAAGCTATCATAAATAAGCTTGTTTTCTTAAATATCTTTCCAGAACATTTGTCATCAGTGTATGGAAATATTCCTAATTTTTATATTTGGATTTGTTGTCCTGAGACTTTGCTGAATTTGTTTATTTCTTCTGTTTTACTTTAATGTAATTTTTAGGGTTTTCTACATACATGTTTTGTACAAATAGAGTAAATTTTACTTCTGCATTCCAATTTGAATTTCTTTTATTTGTTTATCTTACATAATTGCTCTCCCTAGCATGTCCAGTACCATATTGAATGTAGGTGAAGAAATTAGGCATCAGTGATTTCTTCCTAATATTTGAAAAAAACGTGTTCAGATTTTCACAATTATGATTTTACCTGTGAGATTTTCATAAATGGTCTTTATTTTGTTCAGCAAATTAACTATTTTTCTTCTTTTTATGTATTCATTTTAGAAGATGCTGACTTTTGTCAGTTATTGTTTAAGATAATGTAAATTATCCTTGATTCTGCTGATGTAGTGTATTAAATTGATTTACATTATGATGAATCATCTCTACATCCTAGGGGAAAAATTCTATTTGAACGTAGTATATGATCTTTATAATATACTACTGCATTTTATTTGCTGGTATTTTGTTGAGTTTCTTTTTATCTATATTCATCAGGGATATATAGTTTTGGAGATTTCTTGTAAAGTCTTTGTGTAGCATTGGTTGTAGGGCAATGCTGACTCATGAATTGAGCTTTGAACTGTTACATTGTTTTCAAAATTTTGCAATAGTTTGTAAAGAATTTTCATGAATTCCTCTTTAAGTGAATAGTAAAACTTTCCAGTGAGAGCACATAGTTCTGTGCCTTTTTGTTGTTGTTTTTTTAATAAAGTTTTGGCTTATTTATCCTATATTTTATTTCACTGTTTTCTTTCTCCATTTTTTTTTCTAATTACGTATGATTCAGTCTTGGTAAGCTGTGTGCTCCAATAATTTCTTCCTTTCTTTTACTTTATTCAGTTCAGTGACATAGTATCATTCATAGTAGTGTCTAATAATCCTTTTTAATTTATGTCATATAAATTGTAATAAGACCTTTTTTCTGATGTAAATTCAGTTTTCTTTTTTCTTAGTCTAGCTAATATTTTGTCAATTTTATATTTTCAAAAACTTCACTCTCATTTTTCTTGGTTTTAAACATACACTAAAGGAAAGGTGCCTCTTTAATAAGGTGCCAAGGAAGCTGACAAAAAACAGAATCTAGAGCCATATATCTCACCATGTAGAAAACTAAAATCAAAATGGATCAAAGATCTAAATGTTAAAACAGAAATACATGATCTGCTGGAAGATAAAATAGGTAAAACTCTTGAAAACATAGGCATAGACAATGACTTTCTGCACAAAACCCAAATTACATAAGAAATATCATTCAGAATTAACAAACACAATCATATCAAAGTAAAACGTTCTGCACAGCAGAGAAAACTACCAAAAGAGTGAAGAAACAATATACTAAATAGGAAAATATCTATTATTTTTTTGTTCGTCATTTCGTTTACTTCTCTAAAACTTAAAATATGTTCTTGCTGTTATTTGAGCTTAATTTGTTTTTCTGTCTTTTTTTTAGATGAAACTTCAGATTATTTGATTCAGAGCTTTCTTTTTAATGTAGGTGCTTATTACTATGTATTTTCATGTTATGCTATTGCTCATTTCATAAGTTTAAATGTTTCATTTTACTAAAAACTCAACAGCCTTCTTGTACATAAATAACAGACTGAGAGAAAAATTAGAGAAACAATCTCTTTCAGAATAGCATCCAAAAAAATAAAATATCTTGGAATCAATCTGATGAAGGAGGCAAAAGACCTCTATACTGAAAATTAGAGCACTTTGAAAAAAGAGATTGAAGAGGATATAAGAAAGTGGAAAGACACCCCTTGTTCCTGGATAGGAAGAACCAACATAGTGAAAATGGCCATACTTCCAAAACTGCTATACAGATTCAATGTAATTCTGACTGAAATCCCAACAGTATACTTCACAGCACTAGAGAAAACCATTCAAAAATTCATTTGGAACCAGAAGAGACCTAGAATAGCAAAAGCAATTCTAGGAAACAGAGACATGGAAGGGGGTATCACAATCCCCAACTTGAAACTATACTACAAAGCCACTGTGATAAAAACAGCATGGTACTGGCAAAGAAACAGGCCCAAGGAACAGTGAAATAGATTAGAAGGTACAGAAACAACTCCAGACATACTCAGCTACCTCATCTTTGACAAAGGAGCCAACCATCCTCACTGGTGGAAAGATATTCTCTTCAATAAATGGTGTAGGAAAAACTGGATTTCAACCTGCCAAAGATTAAAACTAGACCCTTATCTTTCACCAAGCACTAAACTAAAATCAAAGTGGATTAAAGATCTAAATATTAAAACAGAAACACTAATCTTGCTGAAAGATGAGGTAGGTAGAACTCTCGAAGACACTGACATAGGAAAAGACGTTATGAACAAATATGTTGTGTTTTATGTTTACTTGACTCAAGATATTTTCTAATTTAACTTTAGAATATTTCTTGTTTGCCATGGATCTTATTTTTTAATTTTTTAATGATATTTTTGCAGTGATAATGATGACATTCATTGTGAGGAATTGGTATATATACATAACACATCTCAATTCTTTTTTCCCCTTCCCCTAAACCCCCCTTTTTTCCAGCATCAAATTCATTTATTTGTAAGTTCTTATAAAATTAATAATCATAATACAGATTAACAAGCACAGTATTAAACCAAAACTCATAAAACATATAAGAAAATTATACTAAAACAAGGTACATTTTGAATTTTCCTTTGACACATTGATTGTTCATGAACATATTTTTTAATTTCTACATATTTATATATTTTCCATTTTCCTTCTGTTGTTCATTTCTAGTTCTAGTATGCTGTCATCAGCAAATGACATTAGTATATTTCAATTCTCTTAATATGTTCAACACTTTTTTTGTGATCCAACATAACCTATTTTAAGAATAGTCTGTGTACAGCTGAGAAAAATGAATAGCTTCCTGTCATTGAAGGAATGTCCTTTGTGTGTCTTTAAGGTCTATTTGTTCTGTAGTGTTAAGCCTTCTGCTCTTACTAATTTTCTCTATGTGTGTTTTGTCCATTATTGTTAGTAGAATATTGAAGTTTCCAAATGTTATTATATTACTGTTATTTCTCTTCTGAAATCTGTCAATGTTTGATTCATGTACAGTAATAACTCTGTAGCTGAATGTCTCCCAGCTCAAACTTTCCACTACTAAAACATCAAAGTTTAAAAAAAAAATCTCCTCAGCATTTGTAGCTTTGCTGGATAGTTGCACTGAAAGTTCAATTAAAAAAAAAAAAAAACCTATACAAGCCTAGAGTGAGCCATGCATCACATCTTGTCATAGACACAAAGTGGTGAAATTTCAGTCTAAGTGTTGCTCTCTCCCAGACAACATTTAGTGCTTGTGTTAGTGTGTTAAAACACTCGTCATTGTGCTCTTTTTGTGCTTTCTTTGTATAAAATATTATAATTATGTCTCCCAAAAAAGTTAGTGATACCAGCACTGAAGCTTAGAGGAAAACTGTGAGACCCATGGTAGAGTTAAAAAATGAAATAATTGCAAAATTTGTTGAAGTCCAGGAAAAATGAATTTATAAATGTAATTTTGGGGCCTTAGAAAGAATTTTTTTTCTCTTATTTCTTACGGAAAAATATGTTCAGATTTTGAACTTTTCAGTGATCAAAAACGAATTTGGAATGAATTGAGTTCAACAACTAAGGTATCACTGTATTAGGTGTTATGATGGTGGGGGGGTGGGGGCACATATTTATGGAAGTGTTATACACTCATGAATCAATCATTTTGCCTATATAAAGTTCTTTGTCTTATGTGACAGTTTTTAGCATAAGATTTAGTTTATCTGAAATAACTATCTACTTGTCGCGTTTGTCTGCTATTTGAATGGAGTATATTTTTCTATCCCTTTCATTTCAGTCTATGTGTGACTTAATTCTAATGTAAATCAGTTATAAACAACACAGAGTTGAATATTACTTTTTAGTCATTTTGTCATTCTATGTGTTTTAATTATTGAATTTAATTTATTTATATATAAAGGAATTTTTGATGAAAAAGAACTTACTATTGGAATTTTGTTATTGATTTTCTGTCGAAGAATTTTGTTCTTCTGCCATCTGCTTTGTCTCTTTTTTTTCTGTAATGATATGCTTTGATTCTAGCTCATTACTGTGCACATATTTTCTATATGTGTTTTCTTTCTGTTTGCTATTAGGCTTACATAAAATATAAGATGACAACCTATATCTAAATCTATAATAAATACTGATTTATTTTAAGCTTAGAACTTAATTTCTGTCACACACAAATATTCTCCACGTTTACATGTCCTACATAAAAGCGCACTATATACTATTGATTTTTAAATCTACAGTATTTCATATACTGTAACCTTATTTATAGCAATAGTTATTTTTAATATTTTGCCTTTTGGCTTTTATACCAAAGATAAACATGGTTGTTAGAACTGTTAGAATAAATATCATTGTTAGAATATTATAGTATTCTCATATAACATTATTGTTAGAATAATATAGTATTCTCATATATGTAGTAATATATACATATATATATTCTCAGACTGTTGTCTTAATTTTTAACTTAAAAGATTTCAATCACATGCATTAGTCATACATATTTATAGAGATTGATGTGATATTTCAAAACATGCCTGCAGCATCCATTGATCAAATTCAGCCTTCATTCATCCTTTACACTTTCTCAAGTTTTAGTAGTCATTTCTCTACTTTCAGGTCAAACATATTGCTGTTTAGAATCCTGGTATTTCAACTTGAAGAATTCTCTTTTGATTTTTAAAATCTTTTTCAGTTGTGACAACTCTTATCAGTTTTTTTTTCACCTAGAAAATTTTTATTTCTTCGATTTGAATTTAAATTTTTCTAGAAATTTTGTTCTTGTTTGGTTGTTTTATTCTTTCATTTGTACATTTTTATCTTGTTATTTTCAAGATTCTATGCTTATTGATCATTGATAACTTGCTTGTAATTGGTCTTAATGTACACTTCAAACATTTCTACATCTTCGGGCTTCTTTTATCTTGGTATTAATTTCCCACTTTGGTTTCAATCTTTATTTCCTCAAATAAGTCTTCAACCCTTTTTTTCCCCCACTGAGAATTTTATAATGCATTTATTCATTTTGATATTCCATAAGTACTTTAGGATTTATTCATTCTTTTCAATTATTTTTACTGTTTGCTCTTCTACCTGGGTAGTTTCAAATGACCTATCTTCATGTGCAGACTTTGTTTATTCTTCTTGATGAAGTTTTTTAATCCTACATTGAATATTTAATTTCAGTTCTTGTACTCTTCAACTTCAGAATTCTTGTATCTTTAAATAATTCCTATCTCAGTGATGATATTCATATTTCATTTATGCGCTATTTTTCTTAGTTACTTTTCTACCGGTATTTTCCTGTAATTTATTGTGCTACTTTAAGATGATTAAATATTTTTTTGATAATTCATGGATCTCTTTTTTTTAGGATCAGTTTCTGAAGATTTATTTTGGTCCCTTTATTGAGGTGTTTTTCTGTTTCTTTATGTTCCTGGAGCCTTACATTTTTATCTGAACATTTAAAAGAAGAAGCACCACTTTCATTATTCACTAATTTACTCTAACAAGGAGATACCATCACTAATCAGCCACACTAGAACAGTTTTGTGTCTGTCAGACTTATATTTTCTGGAGTTGTACACATAAATTCCTAATGATGTTGGCTTATTAGTTTTTCTTATTTTAGAAATTCCTACCACTTTTCCTCACTAATATCTGATTCATATATTGGAGCCTTTTGTAAATATGCTTAATTTTTCCCTCTCTCCCTGGTGTGCGTTTTCAAGTTGTGTGTTTTCTAATTGCAAAGACATTTGTCAGTTACAACAAACCATCAACCTTTTCCCTTTACTTGTAGGTGTTTTAGGTATCCTAACTATGTAAGTTCCATCAGTGCTTCAGGTGAAGCAAGATAGCAATTTGTCCTGCATGCAGCAAATTTAAATGCTGGAGATTGTGAATGCATACTCCTATCACTCTTTACTACTAAGGGAGAAATTATAGGCTGTGAAAATATCTCCTAATGGCACAATGTCAGCTTAGATATTATTTGGGTAAAGTGAATTTGCTTTTCTCTTGTCTGGAATATTGAAACCTATCATAAAAGCATTTTGACTTGTATGACGTAAAAATAGTATTTTTATTGGGAATAAAGAACTGAGAATTCTTGTTTTGTCAAATTTCAGATATAATTTCCCTTCATGTCTGGAATTTTTTTCTTTATTTTCATAAATTTTTACATCTCTTTTGATATTCTCTATTTAGTGAGTCACTATTTTATTTTACTTTACTTTTTTATACATGGTTTTATTCATTTTTTTTTTCTGTACCAGGGATCGAACTCAGGACCTTGTGCTTGTGAGGCAGGCATGCTGCCACTGAGCTAAATCCCCAGCCCTTTTATTCAGTTTTTGAGCATACTTTTGCACCCAACTCAAAGCAGACGTCTGGTAAGTTCAACATCTGGATACCCTTGGCGACACTTTCTGTCAACTATTTTTTAACCTGTATATAGTCCAGAATTTCCTGCTTCTTAGGGTGTTTCATAACTTCTTTGCTATAAAGTGGGCATTTTGTAATGTGATGCAGTGACTCGTTAGACAGCTCTTCTCTTCTACATATTTTTTGTTCCCCTTTGCTTTATTGTGTTTTTAGCAGTATGTATTTCTTTAGTATTTTTTACTAATTGTCTGAAGTCTTTATTTCATGCACTTTAATGCCTTTCACCCTGGTCAGTTAGGTAGTTGTTGAAGAATTTCTTCAAATTTCTTGAAGCAATTACACTTTCCTGAGCGTCTTTATGTTTGTTGCTGCAGTCTGTCTTCAAAACTTGAGAAATTAATTTACAAAATTGCTTTATCTTCAATTTGTGTTTATGTGGAGCCTCAAAATAAGTGAGGTATGAAATTCTAGGGTCTTCTTGGGTCTTTTGTTGATATGTGCTCTGCTCTATTCATTTGCATAGACTTCTAGATCCCTAAGAAAATGTCAGAGTTTTTGAAAGCTCCCATTAATATTTTCTTATCAGATTTTATTTTTTTATATTTGGTTAGATAGTTGTTTGGAACAATAATACCATAGTATCCAAACAGCTGAAACATTACATAGTTGCAGCTGATTGTTTTCAGCAAACACCTTTGGGATAAAGATTTTCCCAAAGAGCAAGCTGTGAGCCACATCAAGTAACAGGAATACTCTGTAAATGGGGCTTTTACAGGAAGCTTCCATGCAGATTAAACAGTGAAAATGCTCTTGGGATCATACTTTTCAGAGCTTCAAATCTTGTCTCCTTCTACATAAAGGCTAGAAGAATACTATTTTTGATATCTAACTTGGAGCCAGAAGAAGGAAATTGTGAGTAGGGCAATTTAAAAATTTCATACCACCTTCTCTTTTTAATGTGGTTCAAATATTTTTCATGTATGAATTGTATAAAGATTATCATGTCTTTAATTTCACATTTTCTGAAAATGTTAATTTTAATGAAGCTACCAAAGTCTACACAGAATTATGGTCACATTCATCATTGGGAATTTGTGCCTGTACATGATATATCTTGCTTATTCTTTTTTCACCATTACCCTTCACTCCCCTCTACTCTTCCACTCCTCCCTATTTATAAAAAACTCTATTTCTTTTTTCCTTCATTTGTCATATTTTTTTTCTTTCCCCTATCCCCGCTTACTATTTCCATTCTACTTTGGAACTTTTCTTATTTCACATGTTCTATTACATATTTTGGTCCTCATTTACACTTTCAATTTCTTATAACAGAGAAAATATTTGGTATTTACACATGTGGGCCTATTTATTTAATTTAGGAGTATGGCCTCAATGTGCATCCATTTAGCTATAAATGTAACTAGTTTATCATTATTTAAGGGTGAGTAGTTCTCCATTATATTAAAGAAAAAAACCACATATTCTTTATCCAGTTACCAGTTGGTGGGATTTGGGGCTGTTTCTGAAGTTTTAGCAATTACAAAATGTGCCACTACAAACATAGGTGTGCATATATCGCTGTGGTATGATGCTTTTAATTCTTTTGGGAAGATACCCAGCAGCAGAAGAGCTGGGTCACATGGGACCTCTAATTCTAGTTCTTTGAGGCATCACAGTACTAATCCCCAAAGTGGTTGCACCAGTCTACACTCCGACGAAAAATGAAGAGGGTTCTTTTTTCCCCCACAGCTCTGCCAGAATTTGTTATTGGTTGATTTCATGATAGCAGCCATTCTTTCTGGGGTGAGGTGGAATCTCAGCATTGTTTTCACTTGCATCTCTCAAATGACCACTGGTATTGAACATTGTTTCATATGTTTACTTGCAATGCCTAGTTCTTTGCCTGAAAAATGTCTATTCTTTTCAGATGCCCATTTTTGGATTGAGTCTTTAAATTTGGGAGGTCTGATTGTTTTACAGTTCTTTATATATTCTAGATAGTAAAAATTTGTCTGAGGGACAACTGGTAAATATTTTTCCCACATTGAGGGTTGTCTCTTCACACTGTTGGTGATTTCTCTTGCTGTGCAGAAGCTTATTAATAGGAGATCCCACTTGTTGATTCTTTGTGCTAGTTCACATACAACTGAGGTTTCTTATGAAATCTTTTCCTATGCCAATGTCTTCAAGTGTTCTACCTAACCTCACTTGCAACCAGTTTAGTGTTTCTGCTTTAATATTTAGATATTTAATCCATTTCAATTTTACTTCAGTGTATGGTGAGAGACATAGGTCCAGTTTTAATCTTTGGCAAGTTGAAACCCAATTTTTCCAGCACCATTTATTAAAGAGGTTATCTTTCCCAGTGTGTTTGGCTCCTTTGTCGAAGATGAGGTGGCTCAGTTTGTCTTGAGTTGTTTCTGCACCTTCTAACCTCTTCCATTGGTCTTCAGGTCTGTTTCTTTGCTAGTGCCATGATGTTTTTATCACACTAGCTCTGTAGTATAGTTTCAAGTTGGGGATTGTGATACCCCCTACCTTGTCTTTATTGCCTAGAATTGATGTTGCTATTGTAAGTCTCTTCTTTTTCCACATGAATTTTTGGATTGTTTTCTCAAGTTCTGTGAATTATGCCATTGGAATTTCAATTGGGAATGCATTGAATCTATATAGCAGTTTTGGAAGTATGGCCATTTTCACTATATTGGTTCTTCCTACCCAGGAGTAAGGGATGTCTTTCCAATTTCTGATATCCTCTTTGATCTCTTTTTTCAAAGTGTCATAGTTTTCAGAGTAGAGGTCTTTGATTTCTTTCATCAGATTGATTCCTAGGTATTTTGGGTTTTTTAGATGCTACTATGAAAGGAGTTGTTTCTCCTGTTCCTTTCTCAGTAAGTTTGTTGCTCATGTACAGGAAGGCTATTGATTTTTATGTGTTGACCTTGTATCCAGCTACTCTTCTGAATTTGGTTATTAAGTTTAGAAGACTTTTGGTGGAGTTATTGGGGTCTTCTATAGAGTATCATGTTGTCTACAAATAATGACAATTTAACTTCTTCATTTCCTAACTTTATTCCTTTTATTTCTTTCTCTTGTCTAATTGTTGTGGTTAATGTTTCCAAAACTGTATTGAACAGGAGTTGTTATAGTGCACATCTTTGTCTCTTTCCTGATATTAATGTGAAGGATTTCAGTTTTTGATGATTTAGTATGATGTTGCCTGTTGGTTTTTCATAGATGACTTTTAGCTCATTGAGATAAAAACCTTCTATTCCAATATTTAAGGTTTTTTATCATTAATGGATTATGAATTTTGTCAAACACTTTTTCTGCATCTATTGAGATGATCATATGGCTTTTGTCCTTGGCTCTATTAATGTAGTGTATTATACTTATCAATTTCTGTATGTTGATCCAACCTTGTATCCCTGGGATGAATCACACTTGGTCAGGGTGTATGATCTTCATGATTTGCTGCCATTTTGTTCACCAGTATCTTATTGAGGATTTTTGTATCTATATTCATTAGGTAGATTGGCTTTTAGTTCTCTTTTTTGTTGGGTCTTTCTCTACTTTTGGTATCAAGGTGATGCTTGCTTCCAGGAATGAATTTGTGAGTATTGCTTCCCTCTCAATTTCACTGAAGAGTTTAAACAATAGTTGCAATAGTTCTTCTCTAAATATTTTGTTGAATTCAGCAGTGAAGCCAGCAGGACCTGGGATTTTTTTCATTAGTAAGTGTTTTATTACATTTTCAATTTCTTTGATTGATATTGGGTTGTTTAGAATTTTTATGTTTTCTTTTTTCAACTTTGGTAATTCACAGGTATCTAGAAATCTGTTCATTTCTTCTGTGTTTTCCATCTTATTAGCATATAGGTTCTCAAAGTAGGTATTGCTGATCCTCTGGATTTCAGCTGAGTCTGTTATAATTTCATCCTTTTCATTCCTAATTGTATGGATTTGTGCCATTTCTTTCCTTTTTTCATAAGGTTAGCTAAGGGTTTGTCAATTTGTTTTATTCTTTCAAAGAACCAATTCTTTGCTTCATTCATTTTTTATATTGTTCTCTTAGTCTCCATTGGATTGATTTTTGCTTTTATTTTTATAATTTCCTCCCTTCTATGGCTTTAGTTTTGTCTTGCTCTTCTTTTTCTAGAAGCTCGTGTATCAATAGGAACATTCACTGCTATGAATTTCCCTCATAAAACTGCTTTCATTTTGTCCCACAAATACTGGTATTTTGTAGAGGCATCTTATTAGCTTGTAGAGACTGTCTAATTTCTTCTTTGATTTCATCTGTGACTCATTGGTTTTCCAGAAATTCAATTTCCCGGTGATTATGGAGTTCTTGTGGTTATTTTTCCTATTGAGCTCCAATTTCACTATGCTATTGCCTGACAATATGCAACTCTTTTTGCATTTACTTAAGCATGTTTTATGAGCTAGCATGTGTTCTAGTTTGGAGAACAACCCGTGTGCAGATGAAAAGAATATTTATTCTGGTTTTGTGAGTTGAAACACTCTGTAGACATCTATCCAGTTCATTTGTTCAAAAGTTTGGCTCAGTTCTATTATTTTGCTGTTGATTTTTTGTCTCGTTTATCTATTTCTGACAGTGGGGTATAGAGTTCCCCCACTACTATTGTATTAGTGGTCATTTGATTTTTCATGTCTGTTAATATTTGTTTTATATAGTTGGGTGCACTAGTATTTGGTGCATATATTTTTATGCTTTTCATCTCTTTCTCTTGGATTGTTCCCTTTACAAGGATGTAGTGTCTCTCTCAATTACTTTTGGTTTGAAATCCACTTTGCCTACAAATAAGATAGCTATCACTGCATACTTCTGGGTTCCTGTCACATGGAATATTGTTTTCCATCCTTTAATTTTCAGTCTGTGAATTTATTTTTGAATTATATGTGTTTCTTGTATGCAGCATATTGTTGGATCTTGCTTCTTGATCCATTCTGCTTGTCTATTACTTTTGATTGGTGAATTGATACACTTTACATTAATGGTTATACCTGATATGTGTTGATTTGTATTTTCCTGTTTTTACCTCTTTTAATTAATTTTATTTATTTTTCCTCCTTTCCATTTAATTTCTTGCCTTGCTTGATGGCTTCATTCTATTGGGGTTCATGGAGTTGTAATCATCCTTGGTTTTTTTCTAAGATATTGTTTAGAAATTTTTGGAGTGCTGGTTTGGTATTCATGTCATTCCTCAGGTGTTCTTTCTCATGAAAGTATCTTATTTCTCCATCTAGTTTGAAAGATAGTTTTGCAGGATACCTTAATCTGAGTTGGAAGTTGTTTTCTTTTGGGGCTGGGAATATTTCACTCCAGCCTCTTCTTGACATAAAGTTTCATGCTGAGAAGTCTGCTGTGTTTCTGATTGACGATCCTTCTAATTGACTATCCTTTGTTTCTTTTCTCTAATTGCTTTTAATATTTTGTTCTTCAATTAAATTTCTGGAATCTTGACTATTATATGCCTAGGGGTAGATTTTTTTTTTAACTGTGGTTAGTTGGAGTCCTATATGCCTCATTTATGTGTATGTCTAATTCTTTTCCCCTGCTTGGGAAGTTTTCTGCCATTACCTCTGTGAACAATTTTTTATGTTATTTTCACTATCACCTTCTTTTGCATTGACTCCAATCAAGTGTATGTTATTTTTCTTTGCATCATCTAGCAGCTGCTGGATTGATTTCTCTTGGTCCCTTGCTATTTTAAAAAAATCTTTCTTTTCATGGTTGCTAACAGCAGTCCTGTCAGCTATACCTGATACTCTGTCTTCACATTGGCTCATTCTACTTTGTATGCTTTCAGTGGAGTTTTAATCTCCTGGATATCTGTTTTAATTAGCTTCTTGGATTGCATTGCTTTCCTATGCTGTACATTTATGTTCTACATCATGTTCCTGAGCTCCTATATTTTTTGTCTGTTTCTGTTCTAGAGTCTCTAAGCATGTCTTTTATTTTGGTCTCCATCTCTGTAGTAATCTGGGAAATTATTTCTCCTTTGAATTTTTCTAGAGCCTCACTCATTTGTTTTTTTATTTCCTTTGTTATCAGTTCAGCAAGACTAGGTCTTTGGCTTTTGGGATGTTCATTGCCCTCTAGATTTGCCTTTGGTGAGCTGATAGTCTGGGTTTTGGTCTTGTTTAGGTGCTTATTTTTGTTGTTGTTGATGTTTTTGTTTTAAATGATGGGTTAATCTTTGGGTTTTGAGTCTGTAGTGATCCTTAGGTAATCTCAGTTTTGGTATTCCCAGAAGAATCACTAACTAGAACAATCATGTCACTTTAGCCAGACTAATACAATCAGCATCAACAATAGTATCAAACACAGCTTAGAAAATGACACATTGTGGTCATTATTAATCTGTCAGCTTTAGCCCTATGAAGTAGACTTGTGGTTATATATCAAAATCTAGAATCAACCAGAAATATGTTTGCAGTGAATAAACCCTCAAAATAGCAAATTTACCCTCTTGGGAGAAGACTTGGAATTCCTCTTGTGGATAAAGAAATAGAAGAATAGGGATCAGTTAGAGGTAAGGCTAAAGTATATAGGTATATCATACAAACTTTGGGAACCTGGTGAGGGCAGAAGGAAAAGAGAGAGGGAAGGAAAAGAAACAAGAATAGAACAAACTAACAGCAACAGGGAAACTAGAAACTGTGTTCACACTCATAAAAATGGAAACAATTGAGAAAACACACAACACTGTAAAAGCTGGAACAAGAAAGGTGAGAAGAGAAGAAGAAGAAGAAGAAGAAGAAGAAGAAGAAGAAGAAGAAGAAGAAGAAGAAGAAGAAGAAGAAGAAGA
>NW_004624851.1:6698223-6760768 GCF_000247695.1 Heterocephalus glaber | reverse complement strand
AATATCTGTTTCAGTTTAAAAAGTTACAAATTTTAGTTAATTGATAAATATCTGTTTCAGTTTAAAAAGTTACAAATTTTAGTTAATTGATAAATGTATCTGTGTTTCAGTTTGAGTTGATGTTAAATTGGTGTCCTTAAAGTATTGTACATTGCAAATTCTTCAATTGTAACTATAAGGTTAACTTACACTTTTCTGTACTTTGTTGGCTAAAAAAAAAAACCCTCAAGGTTACTACCATTCTATTGACAGCCAACCAAATTTAAAGTGTAACAATCTGAGAATGCAAAAAGGGACACTTTAAAATTTTAACAGCTAAAGACAAGTTTGTGATAAAAGGTCTATAGTGGGATAAAAAATATATTTAAAAGCTATAAGTTAAAGAGATACAATTTTGATATAAAAATTTTTGTATATTGTCTTGTTAAAAAGATAAAAAAAATATACAAGACCACAAGGCCTAGGTATGTTAAAAGATGTGCAAAAGTGATTTATCAAAAAATATGTATGTTTGTTGGTTTCAAGTATGTTATAAAAAGTTTAAATATGTTTACATTAGTTGTCATCAAAGGGTTAAATTCTAAATATGTTACTATAATATGTGTACATTGGTCATCTTCAAAGTGTTTAAGAGCCATCAGGTTAGAATATGACCTCCTTTATAATGAGTTAGAAAAAAAGACTGTTGGAGAAAGGCACAAATATGTCAGACCAAGGTGTGGTATTTGAGATTTGACTTTAATAAGACAAAGGAGGCTAGGTCCAGAGAAAAGGAAAGTCATTTATTCTTTGCTAAGACCCCTCCAAAATGCTTCAATTATTTGATTCCATTTTTGCTACCCTTTATCCTAATTGGGAGGACTGTAAAGAACTTTGTAAAACTTTGTTAACCTCTAAAAATGCAGAGAGTTTTAGGAAAAATTAAAAAAATTAATGCCACTAGAATGCCAGGTGATATACAGAATCCAGACACTTGGCATGAACAACAATTCCCAGTAAATGTGCAGACTGATTGGGATCCCAACACCCAAACAGGACAGGAAAACTTGAGAAGTTATCAGACAGCCCTTTTAGCAGGAATGCAGGCTGCAAGTAAAAGGCCTAAAAATATGATTAAAATGCTAGAAACACAGCAGGAGCCTGATGAGAGCCCTGAGAGATTTTATGAGTAGCTCTATAAAGTTTACAGAATGTATACACCTTTTGATCCTACTGTTCCTGAAAACCATCAGCTAATTAATACAACTTTTGTAATCCAGTCAGCACCAGACATTAGAAGGAAAATCCAAAGACAGGAGACTTGGGAAGACATGAATATAACACAATTGTTGCAATTAGCTGGGAATGTGTATGTGAATAGAGAGACAATGAAAGAAAAAGAGAGTCAAAAAGGAAGATAACAGTATCTATGGGAGCCAAGGAAGAGAAGGAAAAAGACAAGGCTCAAGGAAAAGAAAAAGCAGGACTTGAAGGAAAGAAAAGATACTGGTACATTGTTTCCTCTGATGGAGGACAATGACTGACATAGACCTAGCTCAATGCAGCTAGGCCCCCATGAGCCCATGGTCTATATATAGATAGGGGACCAAAATATGTCCTTAATGGTAGATAGTGGGGCAGAACACTAAGTAGTAACAGCTCCAGTTGCCCCTCTGAGTGGAGAGCACATCCAAGTGATTAGTGCCACTGGAATTTAAGAAAAGCGCCAGTTTTGCTATGAAAGGACATATGAAATTGGAGGACATAAGATGAAACATAAATTATTGTATATCCCAGAATGTCCTATTCCATTATTAGGAAGAGATTTATTATCTAAATTGGGAGCTACAATAACTTTCATTCAACAGGGAAATGCATCTCTGCAGTTAGACCCAGGAAGAGATCTCATCATGATGGTAACAACTAAAAGAGAGGATGAATGACAATGTTACAATGTAGATGATGTTTTCCAGACTCTGCAAAAATTAAAAACTAAGTTTCCTAGAGTATGGGCAGAGGAATTGCCCCCAGGCTTAGCTAAGAATCATCCACCCACAGTTATAAAATTAAAAGACAATTCGGCCCGATTGGTGTAAAACAATACCCAATGTCCAGGCAAGCCCGAATTGGAATTAAACCCCATATCATTAGATTAAAGGAATTTTGACTTATTAGAGAATGTACATCACCTTGGAACACCCCTTTGCTGCCTGTTCAGAAACCCGATGGGGACTATAGGCCAGTGCAAGATCAATGGGCTGTAAATGACATAACAGTAATGCTGCACCCAGTGGTCCCTAACCCCTATGCTTTGTTGGGTCTAATACCCCCAGAAGCAACATGGTTTACTTGTTTGGATTTAAAAGATGCCTTCTTTTGCCTTCTCATCACTCCCCTCAGTCAACCCATCTTTGCATTTGAATGGGAAGACCCGAGTGATGGGAAAGATACTCAGTTTACTTGGACTAGATTGCCACAGGGATTTAAAACTCACCCACACTTTTTGGGGAAGCCCTAGCCAAGGACTTGCTTACCTTCTCTGTGGAACAATATACCTGTGTCCTATTGCAGTATGTGGCTGACTTACTGTTATGCAGCCCAACCCAAGAATGGTACTGGGAAGGCACCAAAAAGTTGTTGCTGCACTTACAAGAAACTGGATATAAGATATTATGGGAAAAAGCCCAGATTTGTGCACAGCACGTTAAATATTTAGGATTTCAAGTAACACAGGGCATGCATTGCTAGGAAATAAAAGCTTATTAGTGCCATCCCTGAACCCCAAACCAAGAAGCAGCTGAGAGAGTTTCTTGGGGAGGCAGGCTTCTGTAAAATTTGGATTCTGGGTTTTACAGAAATCTCTAAACTCCTTTCTGAAGCCCTAAAGGGATAAGAGGAGAATCATCTACATTGGACTGTAAAAAAGAGAAAGCTTTTAAAAAAATTAAAATTGACTTAGGCAGCCACCCCAGCCCTAGGCATACCAGATGTAAAGCGGCCTTTTGATCTTTATGTGACTGAAAGAAAAAAACAAAACACGTGTCCCTTGGAATGCTGACCCAAGAAGTAGGCTCATGGAATCAACTGGTGGCATATTTGTCTCAAAATTTAGATTCAGTAACAAAAGGATGGCCTCATTGTTTGGGGGCCTTAGCAACTTCAGTTCTGTTGATTAAAAAAAAACAAACAAACAAGCAGACATTAGGTCAGGAACTCACTGTGCAGGTTCCACACCTGGTCCTAGAACTGCTAAACACAAGGGAGCATCATTGGCTCTCAAATAATTGGGTTACTCAATATCAAGCCCTTCTCTGTGAGAATCCCCACTTGTGGTTTATTTCTATAAAAACTTTAAATCCTGCTACCTTCTTGCCCACAGAGACAGGCTCTCCCAATCATGACTGCTTGACTGTCACTGATAAGCTCTTTTCTAGCCACCCTGACTTGCAAATGACACCCTTGTCTGATGCTGACTTTGTTCTGTTCACGGATGGGAGCAGCTTCGTGGAAGATGGGGTTCATCATGCTAGAGATATGTGGTAACCATGAAGGATGAGGTGGTGCTAGCCAGGGCTGTTGGTGCAATGTGCTAAGCTCTGGGCACTCATACAGGCACTGTTATGGGCAAAGGGTAAAAAAGGTATATATACATATGGACTTTTATACATCATTGGCATGATTTACCGAGAGTGAGGTCTTCTCATGGCAGAAGGGAAGCTAATTAAAAATAAACAGGAAATTATACAGTTGCTAGAGACAGTATGGAAACCTAGCCAAGTCACAGTAATATATTGTTCAGGACATTAGAAAGGCAAAGACTTCCTTGCACAAGGTAACAATAAAGCTGATCCTGAAAGCCGAGAAAGATAATGCACTCAAAGCCCTGCCCTCACCACTCTGGAGGCTGATGAGTCAACACACAACTGAAGAATGGAAACACCAACAAGGACGACATGGATTATTGTGCTGTGCCAGATCACCACTGCCTTAAGTTTCTTTGTTTTCAAACTGTGTATGTCTAGGCCTAATAATGAAAAGTTTCATGAACAATATGTGACTTTTAAAATGGTAAAATGGAAACCAGAAGACTATCTGTCTACAATATTCTTTGATAAAAACATTATGGGGGACCTGGGGTAAACTTCTGACTGTGGGGGCTATTCTAATGAAAAATTATACTGCAAAGAAAAAACACAAGTTTGGATCAATGGCTCCCTTGTTGGAGGAGCCACTGGTAATTGTAACAATTGTAAACAAGGTCAATGTAATCCTATATCTATGTATATGCCAGCCCCATGGGATCTTATTTGGCTGCAAGGAGTAATATATTTCATTAGGACAAAAAATGGAAATTCGAGACACACTTCAGGTTTTAGAAACCCAACTAGATTGACTGGCCAATGTCATTACAGAATAGGCATGCTCTCGATTTGCTCAGAAAGGAGGGGCTTGCTTATTTCTTGGTGAAGAGAGTTGTTAATATGCTAATAAATCTGGTGTAGTACAAGAATCACTAGGCAAACTAAAAGATCAGATCAAGACTCTTGATGAGAAATTTGGTATAGGAGAGCTGTCTTATGGCATTAATTTTACTTGGGCAGGATGAACAAAGCTTGTATAGGACCTCTTCTGAGTCCCATTCTTGTTATAATATTAATATTAATGTTTGGTCCTTGTGTCATCCAATGGATTTCAAAAATTTATACAGTACCGAAGTGCTACATCTCAAGACTACCAAATGCTAGTGTTAAAAAATGTAGATAAACTGGATAGAACTTGTAATGGATAGAAGAATTATCCCAAAGTAAACAGAGGGAGGAATGATATGGAAAAGTTTTAGATAACTTAATAGATTGAATATAAAGGTAGAAGCAAAATAAATAATGTGTTCTTTTAAGATTTGCTTTTCCCATAACTTCTTGTTTTAAGGTGAGAATTATCTGACTCTAACCAGTAACTTCATTAACCTAACAAAGTTACCATTTCAGTGTGAATTTACAATGTATATGGCCTATCTTGTGTCTGTGACTTGTAAATAGGAACTGGAATTGTATTTACACATCAAAGACCACTAGGGATGAGATAATAGCTAAAAAGGATATGGAAAGGGAAATGCTGAAAAAAGAGGGCAGATACTGACCAGTCTGATTTTTGGCATTCCCGCCCACTCCTGAGAAGAAATTTTATTATTTCATCCAAATTCTGTGTCTCTGTGTATTTCTTTCCGAGATTTCTATAACATCATATGTGACATTTATTATGGCTTCATTAGAGACAATTTATGCCAATTAACAGGAAAGTATTACTAGTAATATTGTCATTTATTGTGAATATTTCAAGAGGGAATATTTGAGATTATCAAAATTGATACTTAAAATCACCTATGTAATAACATATTTAGGTACTAGCTGTATTTCTTTAAAATAGACTAAAATATCTTTTATCTGATTTCTATGATCAATTTTAGATTGGGAAATATGATCACCTTAGTTACTGGGGACCAAGTGAATTGCAGAGTAATTTACTTAGGGCTTTCTTGACAGCCACAACAGTATCAACCCTCAAATGTAGAAAAAAAGGTTTAAAAGCTAGTAAGCTAGAGATTAGTCTCAACAAAAGAAGTAAAAAACCAGTTCATTCTTTGTACACATCCAGAACTTCATTCTAATATGTCAGATCTACATATTTCTCAATGAACTTTCTTCACTGACATTTAGAAATGGAGTAGCTGATAACACAAAAATATTTTTGATAAATGAACTGATTATATTCATTACAGTTATGTGCTTTAAACTTTACAAGAAGTGTTCTAAGCTATGTTATAATATTGAGTAACCTGTGGCTGACTAAAAGAAATTTAGAGGAATTTGAAACTCTACTAAATATATTATGGATTCTTTCTTTCTCTGTCTAATTCTTTATAACACTGAGTACCATATTGGACAGACCATTCAAGAAAAATGTATTTACTGCGTTCTTTGTTGCTCCCATAAGATATAGTTAATCTACATGTGACCGTATGTCAAAGAAGATACCCATGGGATTATGTGAACCTGAGAGAGGTTCCATATATCAGGGACTACAGTGACAGAAGCAAAAACTGACAATATTTTGGAGTTATTTTTATGTAATAAATGTGAATATTTCCTTGCAAATAAAGCCATTTAAATTAGTACATATGTTTTATATACTTTTTATATACTTTTTTTTGTTTTTTAGTATCTATGATTAATCTAAACCATTACCTAGCTAGGCAAGGAAGAGACCATATCTCAATTAAAAAAAATTTTTTTTGGTGCTGGGGATCAGACTTGGGACCTTGTGCTTGCGAGGCAGGCGGAGGAACCACTGAGCTAAATCTTCATCCCTCAATTAAATTCTTATGAAGTCAATCAAAATGACTTATAAAAATCACAGGACTTTTATATATACTCTTTTTTTTTTTTGGTACTGGGGATTTTTATATATATTCTAAAGTCTCAGATACCTGTGAATGATTCTAAATAATCATCTGAATAAAGAACCAAAAGAGAAGAGGATAAAACTCAACTTAATTATGACCTAAATATATTCTTATTTTGAAAATAGCACCAAAGAAGAGATAAAATAATAAAATTGATAGTTTAAATACACAACACATATCGTCTTATTCTGTTAAGATTAAAAACATTAGAAGAAAAAAAGAGCAAAAAAATTACACTTTTAATTTGTTAGTTTACAGAAAAATAAGGACCCTGTTTTTTATGGACCTTATAGTGATTTAGTTCCTCATATAGAAGTTCAAAACCATCTCCCTCCTTTTCTTTCCCATAAAGAATACTTTTCTTTGTAATCTTTCTCAGCAAATGTTTAATTCAATGGAAGAAATATTTTATGATCATAGAGAATGATGGAGAATGGTCTCTCCCTTTTCTTTGGGGTAAAAAGTAATTTATTTGCAAAATAATTTTAACGATCAACCTAAAGGTGAATTTGGCCTGGAGAGGAGAGAAAATATCAACAGCTAGAACAGAACAGAATTATATTATACTAAAGGAGAAGTATTCTCAATAGGCTTCTACTTTTCTCATGAAATTTGTAAATTACGACAAATACACATTAGACATTTATCTAGGATATATATGTATAACCCAAATCTGGAGCCATCCATAGCTCCTGAAACATTATAATCTGTATTTTGATACCAGAAACATTGATATCTGGATGGGGTTTCAAAATACAGGTATTTTATACCTGTGTTTTATTGAGGTGAACTTAATATATTTATTTCAACTGAGTATCTGTGCTCTCTATTTTGTACCTCCAATATGTATAGAAAACCATGATTATGGAACTGATCCTTGCAAATAAAATCATGAAAATTTTTCAGGCTGACAAATTTTAGATTGTTATAATCATGATACTCTCAGAAACCATTTATTTGCTCATTTAACCTGGAAAATTACTTTAGATATGACAACTGTTTACTGGGCTCTTCATAATTCCTTGTTATCACTATCCCTGTGAATTTCTCTTTTCTTTTTTCTTTTTTTTCTTTTTCTTTTTGGTACTGGGGATTGAACTCCAGTCCTTGCGCTTGTGCAGCAGGTGGCAAAACCACTGAGCTAAATCCTCGGCCCTCCCTGTGAATTTTTCAAAATATAATAGAAAGAGGCTAAATAGTGAACAAGCATTTATTTATTCAAACAATTTTAATTATACACTAATTCATAAAGATTTTTAAAATTATCCACTATGAAACAAACACTGTGCTAATTAGTTGTACAAAAATACAGAAAGAATGAGGAAGCAAGGAAAGGATAAAACGGTACGATGACAATTTCACAAGTATACCTAACATGTTAGAACTATGTTGTATACAAACAAAATTGCATTAATTCCCTCCCCAGAATATAAGGCAAATTATCATTGGGTGATGTTTACTCCTAATATTTCATAACTTGAATATTATGACATAAGTTTAACAGTACTTAATAACCAGTATTAAATCTATAAACATTATATTACATAGGAAGCATATTAGGAGAGAGCTATTATAATTGCAATCCTCATTTCTGTAACTCATCATGGGATTTTAGGTGGTATTTAGGACTACCTACTTCTATTACCCATTCTGTATTCTCCCTGGGCTTCAGCAAGCATGTCAGCAGGTCTTTGTTTTTTCCCTGGTGAGGTGACACATATTTTCATTCCTGAATGTTCTGAGCCATTTGTCATCGTGCCTGGATTGGATTGTTATAGTTTCCCATTGACCTTAATAACAAGACATGGTAATACTAAGAGGCTCTGTAAAGGATCTCTTGCATTCCAAATATATTCTACCTTTCCTTCACTGTGGAGTAATAGCCCAATTTCTCCTTGATAGTCTGGGTCAATCACCCCAATGCCAACATTGTAACTCTTTTTGTAGCTTGTTTAGTAACAGGCATAAATAAACAAAAATGAACAGGCAGAAGTCTTGGATCTCACTTCAATGATATAATTTTTGTGCTTCCTGGTAAAAATATCCCCCCTATTGAACTAAGACTTCAAGGTAACAGAACATAAGTTTGGGGGAAACAGGAAACAAACATTTTGCCAGTGGGTCACTAGGAATAATGGTCAGTGATACCATTCCCACTTCCACACCTTGATTTCAGGACCTATAAATCCTGGCTATGGCACACACAACACCATAGAGTCCATGCTGATTCAAAGGCTATACAGCCTTGTGAAGAACCTTGTCTAACTCCTCCAAGTTATTGTCACCTAGCTAGCACAATAACTTCATATTGAAAAGATCATTTAACCTTTCTATAAATGCAGCTGCTCTTGAATAGTAAGGAACATGGTACATCTAGTTAATTCCATAAGCATGAGCCCATTGTTTTACTTCTTTGGCTCTAAAATGTGTTCCTTTATTAGAGTCAATGTGATATGGAATTCCATAATGGTGTATAAGGGATTCTCTAATTCCATGGATGTTAGTTTTGGCAGAAACGTTACATGCAAGGAAGGCAAATCCATACTCAGAGTAAGTGTCTATGCCAATGTGAAGTGCTGTCCTTTCCATGATGGAAGTGGTCTGATATAATCCACCTGCTACCAGGTCTCAGGCTGATCAACCCATGGAATAGTGCCATGTTGACTCAGCATTGGTCTATGCTGCTGGCATATTGGGCATTCAGCAGTGGCTATAGCCAGATCAGCTTTGGTGAGTGGGAATATATATTGCTGAGCTCATGCATACCCTCCATCCCTGCTAACATGACCACTCTTTAGGAGCCCATTGAGCAATAACAATGGTGCCTGAAGAAAGAGTTTGAGAGCTATCTACAGGATGAGTCATCCTATCCACTTAATTCTTAAAGTCCTCCTCTGGTGAGGTCACGTTTTGCTGAGCATTTTCATGAAATACAAATATTTTACATCTCTTGTCCACATGGGGAGTCTATCCACATACCTTTTCCTGAAATATCTTTGTCACCAATTTTCCATTTATGTCCCTTCCAATTTTCTGAACATCTGACCAGACCATTGGATACAGCCCATGAATTAGTATACAGTCACACATGTGGCCATTTTTCCTTTCAGACAAAATGCATTACCAGTTGCACTGCCTATAATTCTGAAGATTTCCCTTCACCATTGTCTTTCATGGATGTCTTGAAAAGGAGCTGTAATGCTTCAGCTATCTACTTGTGGGTGGTGCCTCCATAACATGTAGAAAACTCTAAAAGCCAGGCTTTGGCTTTTTCTTCCTCTGACAGGTACACCCATGAGGCCATAGGTGCATTCTTGTAAACAGAAGACAATATACCAATAGTAGGAGACATGGACATCTGGGCAACTTCTTCATGATACCTATTTATGCATTCTGAACCTGTTCTGGCTCAACTATATATATATATATATATATATATATATATATATATATATATATATTCAATTTAATAATAGTCTGTTGCTGTGTATGTCCAAATTTATGACTCAATGGGTCAGATAATACCTTGCTGACAATGAGCAAATCAGGTCACCTGGTAACCTGGTGTGGCATGGTTAAGTGTTCACTTTTCACTAAGGCCCAGTAGCAGGCAAAGAGCTGTGTTTCAAAGGGAGAGTAGTTATTTACAGATGATGTCAAAACCTTGTTCCAAAATCCTAAAGGCCTCTGATATGTGTCCCCCATGGGGACCCGACAGAGACTCCAAACAGCATCCCCCCTTCCACTGGCACTTCAGAGACCACTGGACCTGCTGGATCATATGGCCCCAGTTGCATAGCCATCTGCATAGCAGTCTGAAACTATTGTAGAGCATTTTCTTATTCTGGGTACCACTAAAAAGTACCAGTTTTCAGAGTCATTTGGTAAATGGGCTAGATTAAAACACTTAATTGAGGAATGTGTTGCCTTCAAAATCAAAATAGGTTTTCTAGGCATTGTGTTTCTTCTTTAATTGAAGGATGAGCCAGATGTAACAACTTACCTTTTGTCTTAGAAGAGATATCTCTAAATGCCCCATACCACTAGATTCCTAGGAATTTCACTGAGGTAGAAGGACCGGGAATTTAATTGGATTTACTTCCCATCCTCTGGCTCACAAATGCTTTACTAACAAATCCAGAGTGGTTGCTACATACTTCTCACTTGGTCCAATCAATAAAGTCATCAATGTAATGGACCAATGTGATACCTTGTTGAAGAGAAAGGCCATCAAGGTCCCTGAGACCTAAGTTGTGACACAGTGCTGGAGAATTAACATAACCCTGAGTTACAACAGTGAAAGAATATTGGTAGCCCTGCTAGCTGAAAGCAAATTGTTTCTATGGGCCTTATGGATAAGTATGGAGAAGGCATTTAACAAATAAATAGCTACATACTAACTACCAGAAGATGTATTAATCTTCTCAGGGAAGAACACCACATCTGGTACACCAGCTGAAATTGGAATCACTGTTTGATTCAGTTTACTGTAATCTACCATCACTCATGAAAACCTTTCCATCTTCTGCACAAGTCAAGTGGGAGAATTAAATGGAGATGTAGTGGGAACCACCACCTTTGCATCCTTCAAGTGCTTTATAGTGGCTCTAATTTCTGCAATCCTTCCAGAGATGTTATATTGTTTTCCCAGGCAAAGGCAATTCTAATGGCTTCAATTTGGCCTTCCCAATCATAATAGCCTTCACAATACAGGATAAGGAACCAATGTGAGTATTCTGCCAATTACTAAGTACAATATATCTATCCCAATTATGCATTCTGAAACAAGGTAAATGACTACAGGATGAATTCAAGGACATATTGACCTCCTAAAACCTGACCTCAATAGGGTGCTACTCTTATTGGAGGGCCACAATGATGTTTTGGTTCCCCTCAAGTCAGTGCTAATTCAGAATATATGTCCTGTATTCCACCAAATATCTGATCACTTCCCTACCCACACTGTACAGTTACTCTGGTAAAAGGCCTTAGGACTCTTTGGGGAAGGATAGGAGAAAGATTTTCTGTATACTTTTGTGGTAGTATAGCAGGATCCTTCTTCAAAGAGATTCAAGCTTCCCTTCCTTTAAGGGGTTTTGTGTCTGAAAAATGACTCAAATCCAGGAACTGGTTGAAGGATGTGATTCTCTGTTTCTATGATTTGAAGTAGGTTTCTGTTCATTTGACCTTAAATATTTTTTCAATTATATAAATGTAGTAAAAATTTTATATGCTCCTTGTCTATTTCACTTTTGGGAACACTGGCTAATCAGTCAATGCCATAGGTCTACATGTGTCAAACCATTGTAGTCTTTGTTCTGCTTCTGCTGTCCATTATGGTAAATGTATTCACCTTGTCTTTGGCAAATAAGTGCTGCGACTTAACCCCTGCTACTCTAGGATCCAATTAAACCCATTTTCCGCAAGTTTTCAAAATGAGTAACTGAGGTCCCCACTCTAAGGCCTACCATACAAAGAAGATCAATGACAGGGCTCTTCAGGAATGGCAGTGCTCCTCTCATGAATCTGTTTTTCAAGATGGTATTGAAGGGTACATTTTATGGATCATGACAGTGTGGATTAATTTGAGCATGACAGATCCACTTCAGCATTTTCTATTTCCCTTTGCCTTTGAATCCTCTCATCAACAGTAAACCACAGAATATCAGGCATCTCTAATTCACTCACAGTGGGCCACATTTTGATCCATACTTCTTCCAACTAGCCAATAAACTATTAACCCCCTCCCCTTTTTTTCCTCCAAGAGCTGCAACATTAAATTCAGAATCACTGCTTAATGGGTTCATATTGACAACCTCAGCCTGATTTGTGTGTATGTTTTTGCCTTCATTATGCTACACCCACAAAATCCATGCCCACACTTGCTTATCAGGCCTCTGCTTATAAGAGTGAGAAAATTCAAGAAGTTTTTTGGAAAATAGCAGAATTTCTCATGAGTGACACTATGTACCTCACCTTTGGGAGTGTTCTGGGATTTGAGCCTTGTCATAGGCTTAGATACAAAAGTGGGTCATGAGGGTGGGTCCTGAAGAATGTCATCTTGGTCAACACAGGATTATTTTCCTCAGATACACTAGGAGAGGTCAACACCACAGGGGATGAAGGTGGGATGCCTCCACCACTGTGAGTGGAAAAGTGTCTTTCTCTGTCAAAATAATCTATTTAGAATCTAGGAACTCAACATCCTTAGCCTTGTGATGATCCTTCTTAACATCTCTGTTCCAATTTAAGGGTTTTCATTATGTCCCATCAGGGCCCTCACCTTATTTCAGACACTTTTTGAGATGGAGCATTATATTTATATTTAACTTCTCTTTCTTTAAATTGTGAGCATCAGCACTTATGTCCCAACAATGGGAAAGCTGGCTAATACAACCACTGTGAGCAAATTTGAAAAGACATGGTTGTAGAAAGCTTTTTTTGGTGGGGGGGTGAGACAGGGTTTCACTATAAGTTCAGGCTGGCCTGGAACTCAATATGTACCCCAGGGTGGACTTAAACTCCTGCCTTAGCTCCTGAGTGCTGGGATTATAGGTATGTACCATAACACTTGGCACAGAGAGATTTTTCTACATATTTATTTCATTTCTTTTGGCTATGTACTCAGAAGTGGGAGGGCTGTAGGCAGTTCCTTTAGAAGTGCCCAACCAATGAAAAGTAATCCAGGACCTTCTTGCCTTGAACAAAGAATTAGGTAAGATAAGCCAAAAATGGCACCAAAAGTTTATTTGAAAAGTGCAGGGTAAAGAGGTAAGAGAAAAATTATCTTTGTATTGTAAAATTGGCCTAAAGAAAGGAAAAGATAAAAGCAAAAACAAAAGGGCACTCTCCATCCAGAAGATGAAGATTGGGCTATCGACCAGATTGGGCTATCATGAGGAGTCATGATAATGGGTTCCTTATGCTGTCCACATTTGTGGGAGCCCACTAGAAGTTCCACATATGGGGTCCTAGTTATTATTTGATGCTGTTCTGGAATCTTGTAATTGACTGGTTCCATTTTTTTTTCAGCCCTCTTTGCCATGCCACTTTTTACATCATTTCCCCCTAAGAGACATAAATCCCACAAATCTATGTGGGATGGTGAAGGAGTGGTGGGCTATGCCTTCTATAGCTTCTTCAAGTTGGAAGTGGTTGTAGACCTTACCTATTAGGGATTATATCCTCTGCAACTACCTCTGGGTGTTGTGTCTTGTAGCTGGATTGAAGAAAGAAAAACATGTTAAAAAAATAACAAGAAAGGAATTAGTGACACTCAAGATGTCTGTTTGACAAGAGAAAGAAACTTCACTATTAGCCCAAATGTGAAGAGCAGATCAGAGTCCCATGCTTCTTGTAGAGAAGAATGTACATTAGAGAGGTAGGTATGTAAGATAAATTATCAATAATCTCAGAGCCATTGTCTTTGTAAGATCTTGTTTACTTATTTGTAGCAGCACTGGAACTTTGCTTTTTGAAGAGAACTCTCAAGTCTTCCACAGGATTACAGGAATAACTCTTACTATTTGGGTGATCTTTTTCTTTGAACAGTTCAAGTGGGACTAGATTTAATATAGAAAATTCAATCCAGCTGGAGCACATTTTTGAATTTGTGGCAATTATAGAGTCTGTGAGGTACCTTGTGCACTTTGTGGCATGGCTGGAGCCAGCTACTCAGGGTGCTGAGAAGCACAGCTGCACCCAGCATGAGGAGTTGAGCTATACAGGTGCCAGCAGCACCCCCCCCATTGAAATGAGAAGAAATGTAAACAAGTCTCAGCACCAAACTTCCAGATCACCTAAAGCAACCCCAAAGGAAAATGCAAAGGAACACTCTGAAACTCAATCACCTGGACTCCCTGAATAGACAACAAAAGAAGATCTGGAAAATATGAAATCAGAAATAATTTCTCACATAACACCAGATATTGTGTCCATAGTGCAACACATGACTAATGAATCTAGAACCTAAACAGATAAACAAAATAGAGGAGTTGAGGAACATGATGGAATCCCAACATAAGAAACAAATGGAATCCATAAAACAGATGCAAACATATTTCCAGGAGATTAAAAACTCCATTGAAAGTTTAGGCAGCAGAATGAGTGAATGGGAGGACAGAATTTCAGATATAGAAGGTAAGACTGCAATTAGCAACCAGGAAAAGAAAAAAATTCTTTAAATAGTAAGAAACCATGAGAAACCAATCCAGCAGCTGCTAGATGATGCAAAGAAGAATAACATAAGATAGACAGGAGTGAATGAAGAAACAGGAGAGAGTGCAGAAGACATAAAAAAAACCAAGCTCTGGACAGAGTGATAGCAGAAAACTTCCCAAGCAGAGGAAAAGAATTTGACATACAGATAAGTGAGGCATATAAGACTCCAACTAGCCTTGATCAAAAATAAATCTACACATAGGCATATAATTGTTAAGATTCCAGAAACTTAACAGAAAAACAAAGTTCTCCAAGCAGTCAGAGAAAAGAAACAAATCACATACAAAGAAAAGACCATTAGAATCACAGCAGACTTTTCAGCACAAAACCTAAGGACAAAAAAAGCTTGGAGTGATGTATTTCAAGCCCTAAAGGAAAAGAGCCTCCAACCCAGATTGATGTACCCTGCAAAACTATCTTTCAAAATTGAGGGAGAAATAAGACACTTTCATGACAAAGAGCACCTGAGGAACTTCATGAATACCAAACCAGCACTTCAAAAAAGTTTAGACAATATTCTAGGAAAATATAATGAGGATCATAACTCCAGGGAGCCCAGCAGAATGAATCCATCGGGCAGGACAAGAGATTAAATGCAAAGGGGGAGAATCCTACATAAAGAAAAATTCATGACAAGGATAAGTCAATATGCATCAGTTATAACCATCAAAGTGAATGGTCTGAATTCACCAATCAAAAGAATGAGACTGGCAGAATGGGTCAAGAAGCAAGATCCAACAATATGATGCATACAAGAAACACACTTAATTCAAAAAGAAATGCATAGACTGAAAGTTAAAGCGTGGAAAATAATACTCCATGTGACAAGAACCCATAAAAAAAGCAGGACTAGCTACCCTCTTTGCAGATCATGTGGATTTGAAACCAACACTGTTTAAGAGAGACAAAGAAGAGCAATACATAGTTTCAAAGGGAACAATCCAAGAGGAAGCAATGACAATCTAAATATATATGTGCCAAACACTAGTGCACCCAGCTATATAAAACAAATAATAACACATAAAAAATCAAATAACCACTAATAAAATAGTAGTGGAGGGCCTCAATACCCCACTGTCAAAAATACATAGATCAACTAGATAAAAAATAAGCAATGAAATACTACAACTCAATCAAACACTTGAAAAAATAAACTTACCAGATGTTTAGAGTATTCCAAGCCACAAAATCAAAGTACACATTCTTTTCAGATGCACACGGGTTGTTCACGAAAGCACACAACATACTTGCTCATAGAACATGTTTAAGCAACAGAAAAGGAATTGAAGTTATCCCCTATATATTATCAGATCATAGTGCAATGAAACTGGAGATCAATAGCAAAAGAAACTACAAGAATTTCATAAACACTTGGAAATTAAACAACACACTTCTGAATAACCAATGGGTCACAGAAGAAATTAAAGAAGAAATCAGACAGTTCATATAATTAAATGACCATACCAATGCAACATATCAGAATCTATGGGACTCAATGAATTCAGTCTTATGAGGGAAATTCATATCAGTGAATACTCATATTAGGAAAATAGAGTGAGCCCAATTAAACAACCTATTGCTGAACTTCAAGCTTCCAGAGAAAAAAGAGCATAACAAACCCAAACTTCCTACAAGGGGGGAAATTATAAAGACCAGAGGAGAAAGCAATGCAATGGAGACGACTAAGGGAATGATAGAAAAAAATTAATGAAGCAAAAAGTTGGTTCTTTGAAAGAATAAACAAAATTGACAAACCCTTAGGCAAACTTATCACAAAAAGGAGAGAAAAGGCACCAATCCATGCAATTAGGAATGAAAAGGATGGAATTACAACAAACCCAGCAGAAATCCAGAGGATCATCAATACCTGCTTCGAGAACCTGTATGACAACAAGATGGAAAACACAGAAGAAATGGACAGATTCCTAGACATATATGAATTACCAAAGTTGAATGAAGACCAAAAACGTGTAAACAACCCAATATCATTCAATGAAATTGAAAACACAATTAAAAACTTATGAACTAAGAAGAGCCTTATCCTGATGGCTTCACTGCTGAATTCTACAAGACATTTAGAGAGTAAATATCGCCACTACTGTTTAAACTCTTCACTGAAATTGACAGGGAAGCAATACTGATGAATTCATTCCTGGAAGCAAGAATCTCCTTGATCCCCAAAGCAGAGAAACACCCAACCATAAAAGAGTACTATAGGCCAATCTCATTAATGAACATAGACACAAAAATCCTTAATAAGATACTGGCATATAGAATGCAGAAGATCATCAGGAAAATCATACACACTGATCAAGTGGGATTCATCCCAGGGATGCAGAGATGGTTCAACATACAAAAATCAATAAATGTAATACACTACATCAATAGAGCCAAAGACAAAAACCATATGATTATCTCCATAGATGCAGAAAAAGCATTTGAGAAAATCCAACATGCATTTGTGATTGAAAACCCTACAAAAAATTGGAATAGACAGTCTCAACCTCAATCTGATAAAAGCCATATATGAAGAATCAGCAGCCAATATCATACTAAATGGTCAAAAACTGAAATCCTTCACACTCAAATCAGGAAGAAGACAAGGTTGTCCACTATCACCATTCTTCTTCATTATAGTTCTGGAAACATTAGTCCTGGGAATTAGACAAGAGAAAGAAATAAAAGGAATAAAGATAGGTAATGAAGAAGTCAAATTGTCATTATTTGCAGATGACATGATACTCTATATAGAAGACCCCAAGAACTCCACCAAAAGTCTTCTAGACTTAATAACCAAATTTAGTAAAGTATCTGGATACAAGGTCAACACACAAAATCAATAGCTTTCCTCTACACAAACAACAGACTCACTGAGAGAGAAATAGGACAAACAATTCCTTTCACAATAGCATCCAAAAAACTGAAATACCTAGGAATCAACCTAAAAAAAGAAATCAAAGACCTCTTCTCTGAAAACTATAGCATTCTGCAAAGAGAGATTGAAGATGATATCAGAGAATGGAAAGACATCCCTTGCTCCTGGGTAGGAAGATCAACATAGTGAAAATGGCCATAGTTCCCAAATTATTATATAGATTCATTGCAATCCCAATTGAAATTACAGAAGCATAATCCTTGGACCTTAAGAAAAAATCCAAAAATTCATTTGGAAGAAGAGACCTAGCATAGCAAAAGCAATTCTAGGCAACAGAGACATGGCAGGGTGTATCACAATCCTGAACTTGAAACTATACTACAAAGCTACTGTGATAAAAACAACATGCTATTGGCAAAGAAATAGACCTGAGGAAGAGTGGAACAGATTACAAGATGCAGAAACAACTCCAGACACACTCAGCCACCTCATTGTCAACAGGGAGCCAAAAACTCTCACTGGAGGAAAGATAGCCTCTTTAATAAATGGTGCTAAAAAAATTGGGTTTTAACTTGCCACAGGTTAAAACAAGACGTATATCTCTCACCATGCACTAAACTAAAATCAAAATGGATTAAAGATCTAAATATTACAATAGAAACACTGAATCAGCTGGAACAGAGGTTAGGTAGAACTCTTGAAGACATTGGTTTAGGGAAATGTTTTATGAACAAAACCTCAGTTGCCTGTGAACTAGCACAAACATTCAACAAGTGGGATCTCTTCTTATTACAAAGCTTGTCCACAGCAAGAAAAACAACCAGCAGAGTGAAGAGAAACCCAAAATGTGGGAAAAAGTTTTCCCCTGCTGTCCCCCAGACAAATGTCTACTATCTAGAATCTCTGAAGAACTTATATAAATCCTACCTCCCCAATTTAAAGACCCAGTCCAAAAATGGGCATCTGAAATGAACAGACCCTTCCCAGACAAAGAAGTAGAAATAGCAAGTAAACACATGAAAAAATGCTTAAAATCACTAGTCATTTCAGTGATGCAAGTGAAAACAAAGCTGAGCTTTCACCTCACCTCAGAAAGAATGACTGCTATCTTCAAATCCACCACCAATAAATGTTGGCAGCACTTTGGGGAAAGAGGAACTAGGTATTGCAGTTTTTTGGATGCTATTGTGAAATGAATTGTTTGCCCTATTTCTGTCTTAGTGAGTCTTTTGTTCATGGAGAGGAAAGCTATTGATTTTTGTGTATTGACCTTGTATCCAGATACTTAACTGAATTTGGTTATTTAGTCTAGAAGACTTTTGGTCTTGGGGTCTTCTATATAGAGTATCATGTTGTCTACAAATAATGACAATTTTACTTCTTCAATTCCTATCTTTATTCCTTCTATTTCTTTCTCTTTTCTAATTGCTGTGCCTAATGTTTCCAAAACATTATTGAACAGGAGTAGTGATAGTGTACATCCTTGTCCTGTTCCTGATTTTAGTGTGAAGGATTTCAGTTTTTTACCATTTAGTAAGATGTTACCTGTTGGTTTTTCATAGATAACTTTTGTCACATTATGATAAATACCATCTATTCCAGAATTCTGTAGGGATTATTTTTTACATTAATGGATTTTGAATTTTGGCACACACTTTTTCTGCATCTATTGAGATGATCATATGGTTTTTGTGCTTGGCTATATTAATATACTGTATTACATTTATTGATTTGCATATGTTGAACCATCCCTGCATCCCTGGAATGAATCTCACTTTGTCAGGGTGTATGATCTTTTTGGTGATCTTCTGCATTCTATTTGCCAGTATCTTATTAAGAATTTTTGCATCTATATTCATTAGTGAGATTGGCCTATAGCTCTCTTTTTCAGTTGGGTCTTTCTCTGCTTTGGGAATCAAGGTGATGCTTGCTTCCAGGAATGAATTTGTGAGTACTGCCTCCCTTTCAATTTCATTGAAGAGTTTGAACAGTAGTGTCAATATTTCTTCTCTAAGTGTCTTGTAGAATTCAACACTGATGACATTAGAGCTTGGGCTTTTTTATTTGGTAAGTTTTTAACTACATTTTCAACTTCATTGATTGATATTGGGTTGTTTAGAATTTTTATGTCTTCTTCATTCAACTTTGGTCATTCATATGCATCTAAGAATCTGTCCTTTTCTTCTGTGTTTTACACCTTATTGGCATATAGGTTCTGGATGTAAGTATCGATGATCCTCTTGATTTCTGCTTGATCCATTGTAAATTCACCCTTCTGATTCCTAATTGCATGAGTTTGGATCTTTTCTTTCCTTTTTTTGATAAGGTTAAGGGTTTGTCAATTTCCTTTATTTTTTCAAATAACCAACTCTTTGTTTCATTGATTTTTTGGATTGCTCTCGGTCTACATTGAATTGATTTCTGCTCTGATATTCATAATTTCCTCCCTTGTATGAGCTTTGAGTTTGTCTTGTTCTTCTTTTTCTAGAAGCTTGACATTTAGCCTCACCTTGTTGATTTGAGCTCTCCTTGTTTTCCTAACATCAGTATTCACTGCCATGAATTTCCCTCACAAGACTGCTTTCATTGTGTCCCATAGATTAGATATGTTGTTTTGACATTTTCGTTTAATTGTAGAAACTGATTTTTCCTCTGTTTTCCTCTGTGGCCCATTGGTTATTCAGAAGTGTGTTGTTAAATTTCCATGTATTTATGAAATTCTTGCAGTTCCTTTTGCTGTTGATCTCCAATTTCATCACACTGTGGAGTGAAAATATACTGGGGATAGCTTCATTTCCTTTGCACTTATTAAACATGTTCTATGAGCAAGTATGTGGTCTATTTTGGAGAATTACCCATGTGAAGCTGCAAAGAATGTATATTCTTATTTTGTGGAGTGGAACACTCTGTAAACATCTGTTAAGTTCATTTGTCTAAGAGTTTGATTGAGTTCTAATATATCATTGTTTGTTTTCTGCCCAGTGGACCAATCTCTTTGTGATAGTGGGTTATTGACATCCCTCACTACTATTGTATTAGTGGTTATTTGATTTTTCATGTCTGTTAGCATTTGTTTTATATAGCTGGGTGCACTAGTGTTTGGTGTATAGATATTTAGATTGTCATCTATTCCTCTTGGATTGTTTCCTTTGAAACTATGTAGTGTCCTTCTTTGTCTCTCTTAATCAGTGTTGGTTTGAAATCCACATGATCTGTAAAGAGGCTAGCTACTCCTGCTTTTTTTCCAGTCTCCTGTCACATGGAGTATTATTTTCCACCCTTTAACTTTCAGTCTACGCATTTCTTTTTGAATTAAGTGTCTTTCTTATATGCAGCATATTGTTGCATCTTGCTTCTTGACCCATTCTGCCAGTCTCATTCTTTTGGTTGGTGAATTCAGACCATTCACATTGATGGTTGTAACTGATACATATTTACTTATCCTTGTCATGACTTTCTCTTTCTGTTGGATTCCCCACCTTTGCATTTAATTTCTTGTCGTGCATGATGGATTCATTCTGCTTGGCTTCCTGGGGTTTTGATACTCATTGTCTTTCTTAGAATACTGTTTAAAATTCTTTGGAGTGCTGGTTTGGTATTCATGAAGTTCCTCAGGTGCTCTTTGTCATGACAGTATTGTATTTCTCCATCAATTTTGAAAGATAGCTTTACAGGGTATATAAATCTGGCTTGGAAGTTGTTTGCCTTACAGCTTGAAATGTGTCACTCTAGGCTCTTCTTGCCTTTAGGTTTTGTGTTGAGAAGTCTACTGTGATTCTGATGGGCTTTCCTTTGTATATGATTTGTTTCTTTTCTCTAACTGCTTGTAGAATTTTGCTCTTCTATTGGGTTTCTGGAATCTTAACTGTTATATGGCTAGGTGTAGATTACTCTGATCAAGGCTAGTTGGAATCCTGTATGCCTCACTTGTATGTATGTCAAGATCTTTTCCCCTATTTGGGAAGTTTTCTGCCATTACTTCTATGAACTTTTTAAAATTTCATTTGCACTCTCTCCTGTTTCTTCATTGACTCTGATCAGTCTTATGTTACATTTCTTTGCATCATCTAGCAGCTGCTGGATTCATTTCTCGTGGTCCCTCACCATTTTTAAGAAATTTTTTTCCTTGTCACTATTTGCAATTCTATCTTTTATATCTGAAATTCTTTCTTCATATTGTCTCATTCTGCTGTGTAAACTTGCAGTAAAGGTTTTAATCTCCTGGATATCTGTTTGCATCTGTTTTAAGGATTCCAATTTTTTCCTGTGTTAGGATTCCATCATGTTTCTCAGCTCCTCTATTTTTTTATCTGTATCTGCTCTAGATTTATTAATCATGTCTTGCATTATGGACACATCTGTTGTTATCTGAGAAATTTTTTCTGATTTCATATTTTCCAGATCCTCTTTTGTTGCCAGATCAGGAAGTCCAGGTTGTTGAGTATCAGGTTTTTCTATTTCTTTGCACTTTGGGTTTGCCTTAGGTGATCTGAAAGTCTTGTTTTGAGACATTTTTATGTATCTTCTCATTTAAACAGTTGCAGCCTGCTGTGCCTTTGTTGGGACAACTTTTTGCTAACCCAGTTGTCTTTAATTCTCAACAAACCACCCATCTGCCTTTTCTCTGCTGCTCACCACTGCACTGATTCTTGTGTTCAGAGTGGTGGCCTTCTGGATCCCTGTGCTCTCCTGTTGTCTGGGTGGTGTTCTACCTGGTGCTGTGTGCAGTTGGGATGGTATCCTGGGATGTTTCTGGATAGGGCCTGCCCTCCTATGTAGCTGTTGTCTGGCAGGGCCTTTGGCCTGGGGCTCTCCTCCCCAGTTGCTGGTGTCTGTGTGGGCTTCTGGCTAGGGTCTGTGCACACTTACTAATGGTATTGCTATTGCTTATGTGCCTGTGCAGCTCTTTTCCTAGCATGTCTTTGGCCCTATTAGCTTTTTCTCTTGATCATACTTTCCTAGGAGAAGAGCTTTAGCTTCAGTAACCTGTTTTCAACTGGATGACCTGAATTTTGATGTGCTTCTCAGACAAAGCTACTTTTATCAGTGAAACATACTTCCTCAAGATCTTGGAGGGAGAGGTCACTTATGTCCTGTCTGCTTGCATTGGTCTAGGAGATTACTTATTCACAATCGTGGCTACCTTTGGGGCCTGTTTGCCTCAAAGAATCAGGCTTAATAGTAGTGCAAGCTTTTATAACCTCAGGGGATTCTAAGAACATAGCCTGATACTTGATAAGACATACTTCTGTTAATTATAAGTAACTGTTTTTCTCCAGAATTTCTCTGATCTAATGAGGAATCAAAATCTAGTCTAAGTCCCAAAGTTAACTTTGTACCTTATTCTGTTTTTATAGCTGTAGCTGTGATTGCTTTCAGGCAGGTTGGCCATACAGCAGCCACCCCATCAAACTTCTTTGAAAAGAATTCCACAAGGAGGGGATCTTCTTCTAGCCTTTAAATCAAGACTCCCAAAGCTATTCCTCCCTTTTGATATACATAGAAAAATATGTTGTTGTTTTTTTAAAGTCAGGTACCTGAGTAAGGGCATGTTTTATTTTTCCAGAGGCATTTTCAGTGAATTTTGTCCATTATAGTGGCAGAGACTTGAGACCTTTTACTGCCTCATATAAAGGCTTGTTCTACCTTTAGGTTCAGTCTTTTTCTAGTGCTCTAGCAAAAATGTGAGAACTGTCTATAAACCTCTGTGGGAGAAGTGCCCAGTGTCCAAATTTTTTAACTTGAAACAGGAGCCCTTTATTTGGTTGTCCCTGGGTTTTTCCTTGGATGACATGGGTGGGTTTAAAATATTATCAATTGCAAAAGCTATAATCTTAATCTTTCTCCTTTTTCTCTCCCCTGCATCTCAACTGTTGAACACAGAAAAAGTCATGTCCAGCAATTGAGCCAAAAGTGTCTGTGGCCTCTTATGAAGTTTTTGTAGCTTATGGCAGATATCTGGGGGTGAGTGACAGATGAAATCTTGTCTCTTTAGTGCCTCTCCCTCCCTGGAAGGTGGATCTATATTTGTGTACTTGTAGAAGACCTCTTATAATTGGTTGCAAAACAAAACTGGATTTTCTCATGCACCCCATAAGATAACACTTACTTTACAAAAATTAACACATTTTAATGCACCCTTTTATCCCCATGTAAGAACAATGAGCATATTAAATATCACTTCTAGTCCATGCTGAATATTGTAGTCCCAGTTTGGCTCTGTGGAAGGGAGAATAGCTGTTCCAGGTAGTTTCCTTCCCTTTTTAAATCATATTGTTCATCTGCATAGCTCCTATCCTCTTGCAGGATTACTTTCCTTTAATCTCAAGTAAAACAAGTGGACAAAATTAATTGACTATCTCTCTATGATAAGTCAAAAACAAGATCAAAGTTTGGAAGTCATTAGCAAACTTACTAAGGTCTCCTGAAGTTATGCCTAATTTTTCTTTGGACTGTTGTACATCTGCCACTGAAAAAGGAACCTGCACTAAAGTATTTCCTTCCACCCTTAGGATGTCTCTTATGGTCAGGACAAGTTGTGATCTAGAGAAGTAGGAAGCACCATTTTGTGTTCCACTGATGGGTCTTAATGTGGCCTGTGTGTACCCATTTGGATTTAAGGCTACCTGAAGAGGCTGCTGAGGGAGATGACAATGTTGGGTTGCTGTGGGGCACCAGGTTCTAATGGAGTCCCTTGATTACTTGGAGGATATGAACTTGATTTATTGGCCTGAAGATTGTAAAGGAGAGGTCGAGGTGACCTCCTAGTGTATTAATCCCCCCTATATAAATCAGCAAGAACAAGATCCCCCTGAGAGATAAATGGGAATCTTAGAACAGGATATCTTTGTCTTTCTCAGGGGCCATACTAAGTACCATAGATCTTGAGCATTTCCTTTGATAAAGAGTTACAAAAGCCTGAACCTAAGTCATTTCACTTTACTTTTTATGTTACAAGCAGAAACTCTATAACTGGAGAATACTTTATAGTTTAAAATACCATCCTGTGCCCATCTTTCATCCCCTCCGAGTTTGTATTGAACCTAGACTGTATTACAATACTAGATAATCTGTTCTTGTTTTAAATTGTCAAGATTGAATCTGTCCCATTCATCAAGGATTCCACCTTGGTTGGTGGAATCTGTGTAGTGACAAGATCCAATAGATTTCTCATCTCCTTGCCTTGGGACCTATAAAGAGAAGTAGACAGCTAGCCCTGCACTCCTTAGAATGGCAACCTTGCATAAGGAGGAGACCCAAAATCCACAAGGTGTCCCTTGCGAGACTTTACACAACTGGATAGATGTCTCTATCTAAACACTAGACTGACACTGGCATCATTTACCACAGAAAAAAAAAAACATTGTCTTCATATTGGGACCCATTAACTCATTGAGGACAAGGCCATCTGTTGGCCTGCTTAGTCCAAACTCGCATGGTGTAATGGCAGAAATTTCCCAAGCAAAGTTCTTTTAACCACCTACTTGGACCCCTTGATAGCCTAATTTTTATTTATTCTAAGCCTCTTGATGGCTTAGCTACTATTTCAAGTCCTTTGATGACTCTGCTTAACTAGAGTGAAATCGTATGGGAAAAACTCTTGCATTTATTCTGATGGAAAAAATACAAAGAACTGCAGTGGCTGTTTTCATCTACTCACAGTTACTTTAGTTAGGTTTTTAAATGTTATATGTTGTTCTGTTTGGGCATTAGGCATCAGTCTTTAACTTATCCACTTTTAAACAAGAAAACACAAAAGCCAGCTGGTGATGGCCTCAGGAATACTCTTGAAGTGGCTGAGGCACTCTGTTTCAGTCAAAAGCTTTGGATATTTAAAACAGACAAGTTTTTTCCCCTCTATCATTGGCATTTCTTCTCCAGAGCCACAGTAAGATGACCAGGCATGATCTCCCCACCATATCTACTCCCATTTGCCCAGGGCCACACCTGAGGTCCTCTATTTGTAGCTTCACCACCAAAGTTTTTCCACTGGCAATGGCTGCATGAGTTCTTAAATGGATAGTCTACCATTTTTCTTTTTGTGCAGAAAGAAAGAGAAAGGTTCCTTCCTCATGTGTTTACAAACCCATATGTTGTTTAAAATCAGAGGCTTAGCTTATAAGGCCAGTTTAAAAAAAAAAGAAAAAGAATATAGAGAAAAAAGATGAAAGCAGTTGGTGAGGCATATTCATATACAAGTTATGCATCATCGTGCAACAAGATAGCAGCTGGTCATGTGGCAAGGCAATATAGCTGCTGATCACATGGCAAAATAATTTGGTGGCATTCCCAACTAAAATACAAACTTAGAAAAAGCTACTTACTAGATTAAGTGGAAACCAAGTTAATGAGCAAAATACACATCAAATGCATGGATAACAAAACATACCCACAGAATGAATCCAAGTGGATAGAAAGAAAAACAAAAGCCTGCATTTCTTTTCTCCATCCTCCATGACTAGAAAAGTTGCAAAAAGTTCTCTGCATGCCTTGAGAATAGTCCCCTGTATTCCTGCATTAAGGCATAGAGTGAGGGAAAGAGGGAGAGAACAAGAAAAAAAGAGTATCATGGAGATAAATGAAAATTGTGCCCAACATGTGCATTTCTTTGGTCTCCTGTACCTGAGCTTTACTCTCCTGGTTGGGCATGCCAAAATGTTCTATGTTTTGGGTTTTTTGGGGTTTTTTGTTTTTTTTTTTTTGGCTGGCAATGTGAACAATGTCATCTCCTGGTTGGCTTTGCCAAAATGTTGTTAGGTAGTTTGTCTATAAAATGGCTTGCCAATTAAAAGTATTTCAGGTCTTTCTTGCCTCAAACAAAGAATTGGAAGAGACAAACCAAAAACAATGCCAAAAGTTTATTTGAAATGAGCAGGGTGAAGGAATGAGGGAAGAACTAGCTCTGTAGAGCAAACTTGGGCCAAAGGAAAAGAAGTATAAAAGGAAAAATAGTGCACTCTGTGTCCACATGACACATATTGGGCTATTATGAGGAGTCACCATGGTGAGATCCTCATGACATCTAGTATCTTTTATGTCATCCACATCTCATGAGAGTCCATATGAAATTCTACACACAAGGTCCTGGGAATTATTTTACACTGTCCTGATATCTTATAATTGACTAGACCTATTTCCCCGGCCAACTTTGCCATGCCCTACCTCCTTAATCATAGTTTAGTTTAGTTTTAATTTAGTTTAGTTTAATTTATTGAGGATTTTTCATACATTTTTCAATTTTGGATGTATTAATGTATATTCCAAGTCACTATTCATAAGAGTTCATTTTTCTCCAAATCCTGACCAGCACTTATCTTGTTTTTTTTTTTTTTTTTAATAACATCCATTCTAAAAGTAACCAGGTGAATCCCATTGTGGTTTTAACTTCTATTTCTCTGGTTATTAATGACATTGAGTATTTTTTCAAGTACTCATTAGGCTTTGTCTTTTTTTGTCTTTTTTTTTAGCTATTTTTTTTAACTAATGACTTTATGTGTTTCTCATATATTTTGAGCATAAAACCTATATCAAATAAAATACTTTCAAACTCTGTGTGCTGAGTCTTTATTTTGTTGAATATTTTCCTTACTATGTAGAAATGTTTTAGTTTGATACACAATTTTTCTAGTCATTTTGGGCTCATGTACAATGTATCATTGTTAAGACCAAACATCATGGAAAATTTTCTCTGTTCTTTCTTCTAAAAGTTTTATTGCTTACTGTCATAGGCTTTAGTTTTTAGTCTACTTTGTGTTGGGTTTTGTATGTAATATAAGCTTCTAATTTAATTATTCTACAAAAGGATATAAGGTTTCTTAATACCATTTTTTGACAAGATTATCCTTTCCCCATTGGATATTCTTGACATATTTGTTAAAAATAAATTTACCATAATTCCATTAATTTATTTCTAGGATCTCTATTCTTTCTCATTGGTTTATATGTTTGTTTTTCTATATAGGTACCTCAGTATTCAGCACTTAGTTTTCAGCTCAGCATGTTACCAACCTGTAAGAATAAAGATCTTTAGCTCAGTAAATCATCTGCTTACAATGGTCCTGTGCTTAGGTGTCTCTTAGCAATGTAATAGGCACAATGATCAGCAGTGATTTAGGAATTACAATTGAATATCTGTTTAAAGTATCTGGATAGGTTTATTGTTGAAGGACATGCCCTGGTAAAGGCAAACTACAAAGTCTGAAATAAATAAATGGGCAGGTGTCAATCCATAATTTAAAAGAAAAATATTAATCAGCAAAACCTGACATTGCTGATGACTGACCACAAACAAACGAACCTGTATGAATTGTCAGAAAACATATTCAAATAAATATTTTAAGAAAAGTCAGTGAATGTTAGAAAATACAGAGACAATTCAGAAATTTAGCCCACAAATTTAATAGATATTAAAATAATCAACTTCAAATGTCCTGAAAGTGAAAAGTGCAACAAATGAAATGAAAAATGTCAGTAGTAAAATTTACAAACAGAAGTAAAAAATCTGAACTCAAGGTCATAATTCAAATATATACAATCTGGGGAAAAAAAGAATAAAAGGAAGTGAATAAGCACATGAAATTTATTAACTATCAAAAAGGCAAATGTACCAACCAGATTGGTTTAATAGAGGGAGATGAGAAAGATAAAGAATAAAAATCTTAAAAATCAAATTTAAAGAAATACTAGTAGAAGAAGAGGGCAAAGTAGCTGACAAAAAATGTTCAGCATGCACCTGCTCCTCCACCAAGAAGAATTACATGACTGCATTTTAAGGTGTCACTGTAACCCAGCAAGGCAGACATAGGAATGCTGCAAGACAAAATGGTATGAAATTGTGTCACAGAGAAAATAATAAAGCAGAGCAGAAATATGACCCTAGTTATAAGGCCAAGGAGACTGTCTGTTGTAGGGGAAAATGAGAACAGTAAATTATCATTGTGCCTGATAGTTGTAAAAAAAAAACAGGAAAAAAAATCTATAGACCAAAATCCCTGATGAATATAATTGTGAAAATTAAAAAACAAACAAACAAAAAAAAAACAGCACATCACAACACATCACAAAGGTTATCCAAAATGATCAAGTTTGGTTTATTCCAAGTTTGCAAGGTGAATATACATACAAAAATCAATAAAGATAATACATAATAATCAATAGAATTAAAAATAAAAATTATTTTCTCAATAGATACTGAAAAAAAAGATAAAAATTAGTATTAACTCATGATAAAAACTCTGAGCAATGTTTGATACTTGAGGATTATATTTAAATACAATAAAGGCTATATATGATAAGTCCACACCCAACATCATACTCAGTTGAGAAAAGAGAAGTGTGTTCTCTATGCTCTGAAACAAAATAGGAACAACCATTTTATTGCCTCTTATTCCATACAGTACTGTAAATTTTGCTAGAATGATTAAACAAAGTGAAGAAAGAAATAGGGAGAAAAGTTGAATTATCTTTGCTTGGAGATGATATAGTCTTTTCTATATATAAAAAGCTAGAGTCATTCCAAAGCTATTGAAAGTCATGAACAATATTAATAGTCACAGAAAACAAAGTTAACTCACAAAAATAAATAGCATTTTTACAACAATAATGATAATGTTTAGAAAGAAAGAATGAATGCAACCCCACTCATAAGAATTACAAAAAGATGAAATACCTAGGAATAAAATTAGTCAAGCAAATAAAAGATTTGTACAATGAAAATTGAACAACACTGCTTAAAAACTTGAAAAAGAGACATAAAAGTAGAAGAACATTTCAGATTCACAGTTTCTAAACATAAATATAATTTAAATATTCATAGTATGTGTCATAGTCACTTTCTTGTTGCTTGGAGAAAATACTCAATATGTATAAAAGAAGAAATGTTTCTTTTGGCTCATATTTTTAGTCCATGGTCAGCTGGCTCCAAATCAGAAATAACATAGTAAAAAGCCCAGCAGAGTACAGCTTTTCATCCCATGGTAGCCACGAAGCAGAAAGGAAAAGAAAGAGCTTAAGAGGGAGATATACCCTTTTAGGTAACACTCCTGATGAACTATCTCTGACCAGGCATAATCACTTATTAGCACACTAAGCTACTGATTTCATTAGTGCATGACTCCACTGATAAGTACAGTATGTCTGTTGTCCATTCAACTCCCCAAAGTCCTATCTTTGAACACATAAGTCTTTTGAGGAACATTCTAGATCTAAGCCATGTTATTTAGAGATTTAAAGAAATTTCCATTAAAACATTAATATTATTCTTTATAAAAATAGAGAAAACAAACCTTAAGTTCATATTAAAATAAAAAACACCTTCATGCCCACACAATCCCTCATGGTGAACTAGAGACAAGCTACACTCAATTGTTCTTCTGGTATGTTTAACAAGTCAACATGTGCACAGCTGAACAAAGAGAGCATGACTAATCACAGGAATGAAGCTTGTGCAAGGTAACAACCATTTGAAACCCAGAAATATTGGTATTTAAAATAGTAAGTTAAGCTGCTACTCAATCGCAGTGATTCTCATTGCATGAGTGTGGTGCATGTGTCGCGTTGAGATATTTTCAAACTTCTTCTTGGAGAGAAGCCTTCAGAAGAACATGCACTCAGTGCCCAGCCTAGCTGCTGCCATTCTCAGCAAGAGTGCCCACATGGACCTGATTCTGAGATTCTGGGCCCTAAGACTGCTATGCTTTCCAGGGATGAGCTTTCTCCTAGGTGCCACTGAACCATAAGCCAGAGAGATCGAGTGGCCTGCATTGTGTCCAGGAGCTGGAAATGTGAAGAATATGTTGAGAGTGTGGAGGATATGTTGGGAGCACAGCAGGACAACCTAATTCTTAGACTTACTGGAGGAGTAATATAAGCACCACGTCATTGTCCTGAGAATATTAGTGGTTTTCAGTCATGGTGAACTAGATGCAGCATCACTAATGAGCCACTCTGGAGCATACATCAAAGCCAACAGTGTACACCATGTGAATGCAAATGTCTCTGGTCTGCTCAGAGACATTCAGAATATTCTCGCCAGTCATACCTACAAGAGCACAGACTGGGGATCTCTGGAATTGTAACCTACAGGATAGATCAGTGGGTCCCAAACTTTTTGACACAAAGGACTATTTTCATAGAAGACAGTATTTTCACTGACCTAGGGGGGAAAGTTTTGGGTGATATATAGTTATAGATATAGATATAGATATCTATATATGTATTGCATTTTATTAGTATTAGAGTATACTATATAATGAAGTAATTAAACAATTTATCATAACGCAATTGGGAATTATGAGCTTTTTCCCTAGAGAGTCCCATCTGTGAGGGATGTAACATAGTGACAAACAAAGCATGTTGCTCATATTCAGTCTAATCCATAATCTCATTGTAGTTTTTGTCACTCCAGAAAATCTTACTTCACAAAGATAAGATGTTGGAAGTGGAAGGAGGTTTTCAGTGCTTTTGTTGAAATCTCACTGCATAGATTTTAAGAAATAGCAGAGGATATTGAAGTATATTCCCCCTTAGCTTTAATCCACAATGTATGGAGATTTGAAGTTATCTCAAACCTACATTTAACACTACTATCATTTGCAATCTCAACTAATTTTTCCTCTTCTTGCAAGGGCAGGTTTCCTCACTTGGCTTATTTAAAATTGGGTCACAGATCCACTTCTTCCTACTTCAAAGGCCTTTTGTTTTTGAGCTCTTATGTTTAAATTCTTTTGAAAGCTGAGATAGGTAGTTGTACACAAGCTTGGAGAAAGAAGACACTAGCTAAGTCTTTTTCAGAAATTCTGTTAATGTTTGAAACATCTAGAAAGTACTGAAGTTCACTCATCACCCCTCACAAATCCAGTTTGGCTTTGAACACATCCATTTTATCTACTAACTTGAGCACAGTTGTCCTTTTCTCTGTCCTTTAGATTGAGTTTGTTGACCATGGTGAATATGACCACGGTGAATATGTCACATGAACAAGAAAGTTTTGCGACCCACTCTGTATTATTGAAATGTGTGGCTAGTGGTGAGTGTTTTTTATAATATATGTGTCTGGAGTGGGTCTCACTACTCAAAAGTTACTGGCCAGTAATCTACCTTCAAAAAGCCATCTCATCTATGTGTATAAAAGCATATGTGTCCCCCGTGTCTATGTCCTCACAGAGCTACATGAGCAGACAGGAGTTAAGGGCATGTAGTTTAATATGGTTGATAATTAGTCACAGTTTGCCTTAATTGCTAAATTTATGTGTCATTTTTGGCTTGGCAGAAGTCTTTTATGAGGGAAACATTGAGTAGACTCACATTCAAAAGTATCCACACTGACCTGAGTAGTAAAACCAGAAAACCATTTAGATGTGGCAACCACTCTGTCCATGCATATACCAACACAGTATGACCAATTCAGTTTCCTTGATGTCTAATTATACAAAAACTTCAATAGTTCCGCTTCTGTCAGGTTGCTTGACAACAAAAGTGTACATAACATTTTCTCATAAAAATCCTTCTGAAAAATTATGTCATATAAATTGAGCATTGTTGCTTTGTCAAAATCTGTACATCCATAGTCTTTTCAATGTGAATTACACACCATTGTGACTCATTAATTCTATATAGTCTTTTTGATTCAATGTACTTGATTATTTTATAAATTTATCTATTTATGTTGCTAGTCAAAAAAGGAATGTCTTATCTTTTGAACTTTTGTCTCTCCTAAATGTTAATATCAAACAACTTTAGCAGCAAGCAGGATCAAATTTTCACTAATAGTAAAGGGCTTTTTAGTTTTAGCAATGCAGTTAGCCACTAAAATTAATCCTTTCAAAGCAGACATATTTGATAAAGTGGAAGTCTTGAATAAGTGGTTCTCTTCCTAAAGTTTATATTTTATTCTTTTGAAAAACTCCAAAGGCTCCTTTTTAATGCACAGTTCTTGGGCTGGGGATTTAGCTCAGTGGTTCCGCCACCTGCCTTGCAAGCGCGAGGACCCAAGTTCGATCCCTAGTACCAAAAAAAAAAAAAAAAAAATGAGTTCTTGGTCTCCATGTAGCAAAGCAGTTTTGAAATTTTCATAGGTTTGTTGGAGAACTGGTTATATATTATAAAAAGTAAGCTGGAAGAATATAAATAAACTGCCACAATGAACCTATAATTTAAGGAGGTCTTTTTATTTTCTTTAAATGAAAATTTTTGTTGGCAATCTTGGAGTCTACTGCTGTCTCACCATTGCATCTTTCTCCCTTTATAAATAGGCAAGCCAGTAAACTTTGTTTTTTTAGTTATTTTGGCTAGGGCTATGTTGTGGTTTTTCAAAAGTTTGGAGAACACAAGTTTGAAGTACAGGAAAAAAGCAAGAATGTAAATGACAAGTAAAATAATTGGTGAGCCACATCTGGACTGCAATAAATTTTGAATTCTGACTTGAATCCTGCCACCAGATAGAGCACGTTACTTGCCATTCACTGATAGAATTTTGATATGAATCAGCAAGAAATCAGCTTATAATTATCTTTGAAGTTAAACCTTTGTGGTAATTTTTTTCCTTAAATTTTTTTATTGGTACGTTTTAGGTAAACAATACATTTACATTTATCATTGCATGCTTGTACCTGTGCATGATGTATCTTGGTTCTTATTTTTTTCCCCATTACCTACACGCCCTTCACTCCCTCCACCCTTCCCTATTTACATAGACTTTGTTTACAATTTTTTCTTTTCTCATAATTTTTCCTTTCCCTCCTTTCCTTTCCCCTACTGTTAATCTGTATGTGCAGCCACTTCCCAGCACTATCATGATTGCTTTTGCTCCAGCTCAAATAATCAGGCATTAGATTCTCATAAGGGAGTGGTACAACCTAAAGACTTCATATGCCACAGTTCAGAGTAGAGGTCATGTTTCTATGAGAATCTGATGTTGCCATTTATGACAGGAGCTAAAGCTCAGGCAGTAATACAAGTGATCAGGATTAGGTGTAAATACAGATTAAAGGTCACTTGCTCACCCATTGCTCACCTCCTGCTGTGCAGTACTGGTTTCTGGTCTAGGGGTTGGGGTTCCTTAATATAGACTATTCCATAGGAAAGGTGAGTGAAAAGCTTGGCAGACAACTCTAACTCCACCTATGCCATCATTCTGTGAATAAAATAAAACAAACAAAGACAAAACAAATAAGCATAAAAGCAAAGATCTCACATCCTGGGAGTGAATCAAGCCCTTATATTTGGACAAAAGCTGAGAAGAAGGCTAAAAAAATGGTTTCTGCAACCCTCCTTACATCAGACAGTGTTCAGTAAGTGTGAGCATTATAAATACCTCCACAAGGTTCTGATTCTTTTCACTAATTTTTGCTTCATTTTGCTTGTTTGGTAGATTATTTCTTTCATTTGGTTTTGTATATGTGTATAAATGTGTGTTAGTCTCTGTTTGGCTTCTATAGTATTTTATTTGCTTTGTCTTATTTTTCCCATAACAGTGGTTGCTTCGTAAGGTAATCTAAATTTGTTTTACTGGTAGCATAACAAATGGAATCAATCTCTATCTCTTCTATCACTTCATATTTATATTCTCTTACTTTGTCTTCTTTCTTTATTTCTCTCATACCTTCTCCTGCCTGTCTGTGTTACCCACATTTTTCTTTTCTCTTTCATATATATATATATATGAATATATATGAACATATATGAATATATATGAATATATATATGAATATACATTTGATACTTTATCCAGCAGTTAGGCAAAAGAAAGAAAAAATTACAAATTAGAAAGAAAAAATTGAATTACTTGTATTTGATTATTATATGATCCTTGACATAGAATACCTGAAGAATACCATTAGAAGACACCAATATCTGATAATTAAGTTCAGTAAAGTGGTAGTATGTAAAATCAACACAAAGAAATCTTCAGCTTTATAATACACCAATATTTAATGCATTGAGAATAAATCAGTTTCACAGTTCTATTTACAAGAGGTTCAAAAAACAAAATGCCTAGTACTAAACTTAATCCAAAAGTGTAAGATGTCTACAATAAAAATTAGAGAACACTGAAGAAAATATTAGAATAGAAAATGCCATCTTATTTGTAGATCAGCAAAATAAATATTGCTAGAATAATCATCTTACCAAAAGCAATCTACAAATTCAATGCAAACCCTAGTGCAATACCTAAAATATTCCTCACAGAACCAGTAAAAGCAATCCTGAAATTTATATGGAAGCACAAAAAGACTCAGACTAGCCAAAGATGTCCTAAAGAAAGACAAGCTGGAGGGATCACAATACCCAATTTCATGTTATAATACAAAGCTCTAAAAACAAATCAACTTATTATAAGGACAAAGATTGACATGTACACCAAAACATTTGAAAAATGACAAAGAAACAAATCCATTAACCTAGAGCCATTTGATTTTAACCAAAAGAGCCAAACACATACACTGATATCCACATTCAGAATGCTATGCATAAATACATATCTCTCACCCTGTATTAAGTCAAATCAAAATAAACCAAAAATCTAGACATAAAACAAGAAACATTGAAACTGCTGATAAAAGCATAGCGGAAACACGAAGCCACTGGCAAAGAGACTTCCTGACTAGGACTCCAATAACACAGTAAATAACAACCAGTATGAAGAAATGGGATTACATCAAATAAAAAGAATTCTGTGCAGCAGAAAAAAGTGAATCAACATGATAAAGAGATCTCAGAGAAAAGAGTGCCAAGAAGAAATATTTATTCAAAAGGCACAAAACTTGTGATATGCTTCATCCACATTTGTTCAACCAATAACACATTCAGCTGTCAACATCAATATATTAATCTAGTGTCTTTTTGAAGATTTTTGCATCTACATTTATTAAAGATATTGGTTTGTAATTTTCTTTTTCTAGTTCAGTCCATTGAATCAAGGCAATGCTGGCTTCCAGAAATTATTTTTGGACTATTCTTTCCCCTTCAGTTTCATTGAAAACTTTAAGACATTCCTTAAAGATCTAATAGAGTTCAGCTATAAAGCCATTGGGTCCTGGACTTTTCTTAGTTGGCAGAGTGTTTATTTCTGACTCAAGTTCATTGGCTGTTATCAGACTGTTCATGTTTTTAAAAGTATTTTGTTTAAATTATATTAATTAATGTGTGTCTAGGAATCTATCTATTACTTCTATCTTCTCTGATTTATTGTAGTAGAGATTTTTAAGTAGTTACTAAGTTACTATTAATCTTGTTGGTTACATCAGCATGTATTCACTTTTTAAATTTCTATTGGCATTTACATGGAATTTTCTTTCTTTCATTTGATGTTTGGCTAAGTGATTGTCTACTTTGTTTATTATTTTGAAGAAACAATAAAAAGAATGCAATGAATCATTGAAAACATTATATATCATGATGAAGATGAGTTGTGCTAGATATCTAATCATTACTCAACATTCACAGATCAATAAATGTAATACACTGCATAAACAGAAGCAAACAATCACATGACAATCACAATAGATCTTGAAAAATCCTTTGATAAATTTCAACATGTATTCATGATAAAAACTCTAAAATTTTTAGATGAAGAAAAGACATGTACAAAGGTTTGATTTCAATCTGCTAAAAGCTATGTGTAGCAAACCTATTGCCAACATCATATTAAATGGGAAAATACTGAAAGCTCTTGCTCCAAAACCAGGAACATTAAAACTTCTCCTGTTCATTGTAGTACTTGAAACATTAGCCATGACAATCAGACACGAGAAAGAAATAAAAGTGATATGTGTAGAAAAGGAAGAAGTCAAATTGTCACTTTTGTTCATGACATAATCCTTTAGAATGGATTAAAAAATTATACAAAAGTCTACAAAAATGAAAGACCAAATTCAGCAATCTACTATGATACAAAACTAACACAAAAAATACCATTCATGTACAGCAATAATGAAACCATTGAGAAAGAAATTAGAAAAACAATACAATGTACAATACCTCCAAGAATAATTTAGTATATGGGAATTAACTGAAACCACAGATGTGAAAGACCTATATGATGAAAGCTATAGTATTCTGACAAAGGAAATTAAAGAGGACATCAGCAAAACCTCAGTAGCATGGGAACTAGCAGAAAGAATCAACAATTGGGATCTAATCTTGTTAAAAAGCTTCTGCACTACAAGAGAAACCACCAACAGAGCTAAGAGACAACCGACAATGTGGGAAAAAAAGTTTTAGCAGCTGTACCTCAGACAAAGGACTACTATCTAGAAAAATTCAAAGACCCAATTAAAAAATGAGCATCTGAAATGAAAAGACATTTCTCAGACAAAGAAATAAAAGAAGTAAATGAATATATGAAAAAATGTTCAACATTACTGGTCATTCAAGAGATGCAGATGAAAACACTGAGATTCCACCTCACCCCAGAAAGAACGGCAGCTATCAAGAGATCAACCAATAACAAATGCTGGTGGGGTGTGGAGAGAAAGGAACCCTTCTCCATTGTTGGTGGGAGTGCAGACTGGTGCAACCACTGTGGAAATCAGTGTGGAGATACCTCAAAGAACTAGGGCTAGAGGTACCATTTGACCTAGCTATTCCCCTGTTAGGTGTCTTCCCAGAAGAACTAAAAGAATCATACAACAGCGATATATGTGCACCCATATATATAGTGACACAGTTTGTAATAGCTAAAATTTGAAAACAGCCCAAGTGCCCATCAACTGGAAACTGGATAAAGTAGTGGTTTTTTTTAATAAAATGGAGTACTACTCAGCCATAAAGAAAGAGAAGCTAGAGTCATTTATAGCTAAATGGATGCATATTGAAGCCATACTCTTAAGTAAAATAAATAGGACACACATGTGCAAATATGGAATAGTTTCTCTAGTGTGAGAAACTGAAAGTGAAAATAAGGATTAAAAGGATTAATAATGAATAATTGATACTTTGAAATAGGAAAAGGTCCAAAGGGGTAGGGGTGGTGGGAGGGGAAGAGGAGAGGGAAGAAGGGAATTTAAAAATTATGAGAAAAGAAAAAAAATGGGAATGAAGTCTATGTAAATAGCGAGGGTGGTGGGGGTGAAGGGCCCACCAGTAATGGGGGAAAAAAAAAAAACAAGATACATCGTGTACAGGTACAAGCACGCAATTATAAATGTAAATGTATTGTATACCTAAAATGTACCAATAAAAGAATATAAGGAAAAAAAAAAGAGGACATCAGAAAATGCAAAGATATTGGTTGTTACAGGACAGGAAGAATCAATATTTTCAAAACGGTCATACTACCAAAACTGATATATAGATTTAATGCAACTCCTATCAAAATACCAACAGCATTCCTCAGAGATACAGAAACAATCCTAAAATTTATCTGAAACAAGAAGAGAGCCAAAATAGCATAAGCAATCATGGGCAACACTAGCAACGCAACAAAAATCACAATCTTGAATTATAAGTTTAATTACCAAGCTACAATAAAGAAAATAGCATAATAGTGGCACAGAATCAGGTAGAATGATAGAATAGCATATAAAATGCGGAAACAATTCCAGGAACATTCAGTCATCTGATCTTTGACAAAGGGGCCAAAAATGTGTGCTTGAATAAAAATAGCCTCTTAACAAATGATGCTTGGAAAAGTGATTATACACTTGCAGAAAATTGAATCTAGACCCATATCTCTCACTATGTACTAAAATAAAATCAAAATGGATTAAAGATTCAGCTTAAAAACAATCTACTAGAAGATAAAAATAGGTAACAGCCTTGAAAACATAGGCAGGCATAGGTAAGGACATTTAATGGTGTACCCCTATTACAAAACAAATAAAATAAAAACTCAACAAAGTGGATTATATAAAATTAAAACCTTCTATACAGCAAAGTAAACAACTAATATCATTAAGACAAAAACTACAAAATGATAAAATAAATGGCCAGCTACTCTTCAGACAGAGGGATATTATCAAGAATATATGAAGAATTAAAAAATGGCATCCCAAAGACCCATTCAAAATGGGACATTGTAATGAATAGACACTTCTCAAAAGAAGAAATGCAAATTGTCAATAAAGAGAAAACAATGTTCAACATATTTGACCATGAGACAAATGAAAATTAAAACAACACTGAGATTTTATCCTACTCCAGAAAGAAAAGCTATCATAAATAAATCAAATAATACATGCTAGTGTGCCTTTATGGGAAAAGGAACTCTATTATACAGTTGGTTTGGATGTAAACTAATGCAACCACTATGAAAATCACTATGGAAATTCCTCCAAAAAAGGAAAATTGAAATTTCATTTAGCCCAGATATTCCCATTCTAGGAATCTTCCCAAAAGAGGTAAAGGCATCACATTACAGTGATACATGCCTACCCATATTTATATCAGTGCTTTCATAATAGCTAAAGATTGACAGTGGCCTATGAGTTCATCAACAGATGAACAGATAAAAAACATATTTATACGGTTTTCTATAAACAAGGATAAACTAAGTCATTTGCAGGAAAAGGAATGCACTTTGAGACTGTAATGTTAAATTAAATAAATCAAGCACAAACATAAATATTGCTTGTTTTCTTATATGAAGAATCCAAATTATAAATAATTCATGAAGCAAAACAAACATAATTTGAAATATGGTGATAGATCATTTGCAAATGGAAAGGGATCTATATAGGCAAGGAAAGTGTAAAGGGCAAGGGGAAATAAATGTACTAAAATGCATCATGTACATCTCCCAACTCCCCAGGATTAATGTACTCATTAGGTACAGCAAACATGTACTAATAAACACAAAAAGTAGCTTAATCCTCTGATGAGTATAGTATCCCAGTGATTTATACACTTCTCCATGGGTTTCTTAGTCCAAACAAATTCCTTCAGTCTTATTTTTTATGCTTGTCAACTTGACACTGAAAAACTTTATTTCAACCATATATGCACTTAAAATACAGAAAATAACAATGACATAATTCCATCTATTTTTTCACTATTCCACATACACCCAAATCACACTAATCTTTTTTCAAAGTCTCAATATTTCTAGCATTTCTTAAAATTCTAAATCAATCTCATCTGAGACTCAATAAAAACTCTTAGCTTGGAAACTGTAAAATTCAAAAGCCAAGTTACTTCCACCCAAATTATAATAGCACAGGGTAAGCACTACCAGTGCAAAAGGAAGGAATGTGGGATTTAAGGAATGGCACTAGCACAAGAACAAAACCCATCAGTGTAAACATTATTTTCTGTTGCTCCAGGTCTGGCATCCAGGACACATAGTGATGGGGTAAGAGTTCCAAAGTGCATAGGCAGCCTCATCCCTATGGCCTTGCTGATTGTCCATTGCAGACCAGAACATTGGGTTTGTAGTCAAGATATTTGATAAATATCTTATACTACCACCATCCACAGGTATCTGCTTTTATTTACCTTTTCAAATACCATCTCAACACATTTTTCACTTTTTAAAAAATTAACTTTATTGGTACATTTTAGGTATGCATTATGATCACATTCATCATTGAGAATTTGTACCTATACATGATATATCTTAGTTCTTGTTTTTTCCTCTTCCCCTTCCCTCTCTTCCACCCCTCCATCCTCCCTATTTACAAAAGCTTTGTTTCTTTTTTTCTTTTTTTTCTCTTTTTTTTTTTTTTCCTTTTTTTCCTTTCCCCCACCTCCCCTACTTCCCGTTCTCATTTAGGAAGCAAAGATTTTTCACTCTTGTCTCCTGCTCCACCTTATAAAGTGACTGTGCAACTGAATTTAGCTTTCATTTGATAAGTAATCTCTCAACAGTTTTCTAGATAATAATGAATAAAAATGGAGTGGGGTAATTATAGAGACCTTTATTGAAAATTCATATTTCTTCTTGACCATGCCCCTGCCGCATGCTCTGAGCATGATGTAACATTCTCTCCTCCAACAGTAGCACTAAATTAACCAGACGGATACATTCTAAAGGTGATATTATTTCTAAAATAGAGCCTAAATGAATCAAATTTAATTTTTATTAAATTTTATGAAAATTTCATTTGTCCTTGTACTTGATACTCGCATATGACAAGTATGAGTGTAAGTAGATTAAAACGTGTGTAAATGGATTAAAATGCCTATTTGAAAAGAATACACTGATTTTATGAAGTCACAGAGAGAGGAACACCTTATCTCCTGAAAGATGTTAGCGAGAGAAGCACCTTAGTAAGATTTGTCTTTCAGAACCATCTTGATAATTCTTTTATGCCTGTAAATGTGCTATTGTGCTCCCCCATACTCTTGCCTCTACCTGAAATTTAACTAACTTCCAAGACTTTTAACTTTTACTAGCTAGGTACAGCCATGACTTATTCTCTTTTACTTTCCTGAGAAGTCCTTCAGAACGAAGATAGGTCCAGCTACAATACCTCCCATATATAACTTTCAGATCTCTGTCATTCTTATCTACTATATTTGTTATTCTGTGGGAATGCCAGCTTGCTAATGATAAAAAAAAAAGCAGCACAGGTGATGTCATTGGCCTCATGCACTCTTACTGAAAACAATGGCAAAATCAATAATTAAACTGATTCCAGAATAATAAAGTTTACCAGCTGGTCAGGAAGCCATACTGTCAGTATTAAATCTGTGCCTAATAGTAGATTCCGTTAGATACGCCCCAACTTTTGAAAAACGTGTTCATTTCATGGACATCTTATGAACCCATGGAAAATAGTTTTTGTGTGGAAACAGGTATTAACTCTACTTAAAACATGGTGATTTGTACTACATTTAGTGATAGTTATAAGAGGTCATCAAGTACTTAAAGAAACAATGCTTTGACCCTGGAAGGCTTTCAGGTCAATCACAAATCACAAGCCAGGGTTTCTACAGAAGATAAATTTCTTCTTTCAGGATGAATGTAGATTCTGTATAGTTGCTCACACATCTTTTTGTGCTTGTATTAATAACCTGAGCTAAGATGAAAGTTAAAATAGAAAACAATAATCACTACTTAATGATAGAAAAATGCTAAAATAGTAAATTTAAATGTTCTAAGAACAAAAAAAATGATCGTTGTGAGGAAATAGTGTATGTAAATTACCTAGATTTAACTATTTCATAACATATACTCTCATGATTTGTATGTGATTTGTCTCCCAAAGGTCCATCTATTGGATGACTGGTCTTCAGTGTGATGATGTAGTAATAGGAATTTCTTGATGTGAGGCCCGGGGAAAATCACTACTGGCCCTGCCCCATGTTTTAGCTTCCTGTTTCTCCATATGATCTCTCACCATTGCACCACATGCTCTGACCATGATGCCATCTCCAATGATATGATATAGAGTGTGGGACCCTTGGCTGAGACAGTACCATGCAGTTTGGACTTTAAGCCTCTTGAGCTGTGAGCTATATAAACCAATTTACTTTATCAATTGTCCAGCCTCAATGATTTTATTATAGTAACAGACCAGGTTAATACAGAAAATTCATAGCAAGGCATGAGGTCATTAGTATAACTACATTTGGAAATTTGAAATCATTATTAAAATTCAACAGAAGTCTTGGAAGATTTTGGAAGTGCAGGATAGAAAATTGCAGAAAAGTACAGAACACTGTAAGTAGATCATTATAGATGACTCTGGTGAGGACTTAGAAGAAGTTGAGACTAGAGGACAAATCTCAGATGGAAATAACGATAATACTTGAAATTTGAATAAAGACTATCCCATGGTGGTGATACAAAGAACTTTCCTGAACTCTGTCCATGTTCTACAACTTTATAGAAGGGCAGATTTAAGAATGATGAGTTTATTTGAAGGAATACATTTATAGACACCAAAGAATTCCAGTTGATTGATCAGCAATGTCAGCTGCTTTTAGCCAGTTTTACAGTGCTACTCAGAGGGGGAAAAAAAGACAGAAATACTTGCAGAATTTGCACACTGGTAAAAAAACTGTGGATAGAGTACAGAAGTGTGCCAACCAGTGACAGAAGCTTATACCAAGGTAACCACTTTCTAAAGAGATTGGCACCACTTGCTAAAGAGATGATTCAAATCATCCAGATAACTGAATGAATGCCTCAAAGATATCTTAGAAACAGTGAAGCCTGTCTCTTCTTTCACATGCACAGCGGATTTCCAGGGAAGAATTGTTTCATTGACCAGGCCCAGGGAGCTAGCTCTTTACAGGCTCAAAGAACAGAGCCACCTCAAGATTCTTGCTTTCCAGTGAGGTGCTTTAAAGCTGCTGCAGTTATGTTGAGAGGAAATATTGAGAGTTATTGAGACCTTTAAGAGGTCAGGCCTAGTGGGAGGTCAATACTGACCTTTTTGTCTAAGCTGGTTTTCTAGCTCACCATGTGATCTTTCCTTTTCACATGTGCTCTGGCACTAATGCCATCCACCATGATGTGATTCAGTCAAGGGAACCTGTCTTAATTAGTTTCCTGTCCCTGCAACAGGATACCTGACACCCACAACTTTAAAAACGAGAGATCTATTTTGTCTCACAGTTTTAGTTTGTGTTCAAAAAGATCCAATCTAGAAACAAGATTTCAGAGGGGCATGGTGGAGGAAAATATAGTCAGTCCATAGAAGCCAGGATGTGGCGCGGGGGCAAGAAAGACTGACTGACTCTGAGACCCATTCAGGTCTCACACCCCCAGTGATCTACTTCTGACTGGGCCTTACCTTCTAATAACAAGTCAGCAATAGCACCCCCGTGATTCAGGCACCTTAGAAACATGACACTTTTAGTGAACATGTCAGGTCTAAATCATAACAGGGCCCTCATAAGAGTCAGTCATATTTCATTTGGACTTCCAGCCACCAAAACTGTGAGTTAAGTAAACCTCTCTTCTTTATAAAGTATTCCACCTCAGGTATTTTATGCTAACAGAAAATGAACTAATACTCAAGTGTGTATATGAGTGTATATGAGTTCATATACATTCAGCATCATATTGTAAATGACTGATAAGTACAATTTTTGTCTGTCAATTTTATAAAGGAAAGAAGAAACCTTAAAGACAAATGTGTTAGCAAATTAGTAGTAAAAAATGTTTGTAAACCCCCTCATTGCTTCCCAAATTCATATGTTGAGGCCCAATTTCCAATATGATAGTATTTGGAAATAAGTACTTAGCAGAAGTCATGAAGGCTAGATGATGCCATAAACATGGGGCAGTGATCTGATGGGATCAGTGTCTTTACAATAAAAGCTACCAGATAGCTGTCTCTTTTCATATGGATGCACTGTGGAGAGGTCATCAGAGGATCTGGCAAGAAGGTGGCCATCTCATAGCCAGAGAGAGAGAGGGAGCGTACTCATCAGAGATAAAATCTTTTGGAATCTTGATCTTAGACTTCTAACCTAAAAAAACAAAATTGCGAGAAAATATGTTTCTTTTGTTTGAATCATCCAATTTGTGACATTTTGTTATGGCAGCCCAAGCAGATTGAACAATTGGTAAGATACAATATTTATACCCTATAATATTCACTTAACTGGTTAGATTCAGGAATTTAGAGATTGAAAGAATGAGGAGGATATTGAAGTCAACTGTAGGTTAACTCCATCATATTGCTTGGCATCTTTATTAATTCAGTGATGTATGAAACAAAGTGAATATAATCTAGCCCTGTTAATCAGATTAATTAAATTAGCTGTTTAGAGGCATATTCATGGGAAAATTTGACAGGTGCAAAAGTGGTGTGAAAATAAGGGATGGATATTATTATTATTATTATTATTATTATTATTATTATTATTATTATTTTCCATAGATCCCACACAACTGGAGCACAAAGGAACTAAACAGCCCTTCTTCAGGATTTAGTTTTTCAAGGATGTTTATGAAGAAAATAGTCTTGAGAGATATAAATGTCTTCTTCCTGAGCAAAGGGCCAGATTTTTCCCTTTCCAAAATAATATGGATAATGTCTTCCTCCAAAACAAAATTCAAACATATTTTCTTAAAAGCCATAATGAAAGATTCTGGTACCCTAAGCTCAACTTTTCTCAGCTGTGATACAAGCTTACTATCTATGCAGAATTCAAGTATATCTATTTTGCCTGCATAATCAAAAAGAACTTGTATGTTCATGACATTTGATGTGCCATGAATAACATATTTTTTTGTCCTTGACCAAGCAGTCTCATTCTTCTACCAACTCACATGAAATTGTGGCAGAATGACACATTAACTTGCAAGTAGGATAAAATCTCAGATTCTTGACAGTTTTTGACAATAGTTTTGTCTCATTCTTTTAAGAGCTTCCTGGTTACACATTTACAAATTATTTAATCAGCATCTTTTTTAAAAATGATGGGTGTTTCATATAATTTACTCCTTCAAAACTGCTGCATCAAATGTCCATATACATTTATCTTTGTGCACATATGAATATATATGCAAGACTGAAAATCTTGTAATAGAAATGCTTCCAAATACACCACTTACCATTGATCTTACCATTGATCTTTCGCTAATTGTTTTTAAGTCACATAGAAAATTATAACTGTTATACTCAAATTAGACATCCCTTTTCTTTATGACTTACAGGTTTTCCTTATTGCTTATGAGTGTTTTTGCTATATGGTTTATTCTCCTATATGCCATCTTAATTTTCTAATAATTCTTTTTTTGTGGTTTTTAAAGTCCATCATTTATCACAGCAGCCCACAGCCATGTCTTGTGTGAATATCTTCCATGTGAAGATTTAACTTTTTAATTATTATACACTCAAAATTGTATCATTTCTAATCTGTTATTTGCCATCTGCTTCTTTGCTACTTTTAGTTAATAATCAAAACATTTTAAAGATAGTTATAAAATTTTTATAAATGTATAACATATACTTTGGCCAAGATAATTGAAGTAATGTTTTCTCTCTCATGGAGAAATTAAAAAATTGGTACATAATTTCCTTTGCATTTTTTTTTCAAATGAATAAACTCTAATGCATGGAAGTGAAGATTCTTGCCCAAGATCCTAGAAAGAATTGTTAATGAGACAAAAACCCATAGTTCCTGTGTGTGTGTGTGTGTGTGTGTGTGTTTATGTTTGTGTTTCCTTGCTTAACCACATTGACTCATATGTGAAGCTAAAAGATGGAAATATTTATAAATAAATATCTAGGAAAGTTACAGAAGAAATTTTTAAAGCCAAAATTGTATATTTAATCTTTCCAGTTCTATTACTTAGCTTAAATCCAAGTTCTTCCATTCTACAGTTTTAGATGTGAACAGCTGCTTGTAATAACATAGGCAGTCTTCTCCAACCTACTGCTTTACGCAGCAGTTTATTCCATGCACTGAAATTAGTTGGAACAATTTTAAGCATTTTCCTGTTTCCTCTATGCACGTGCATTATCAGGATAAGGATTAAAGCATCTGTCCACAAAATTGTATGAAGATTTTACAATATGTCTTGATTACTTGAGGAACAGAAATTTAAAAAGGTAAGAACAGGCAGTCTATAGATAGATCAAGTCATAACAGAAAACCAGAAGAATAGTCGTCAAGGCTAGAATATGGATGAGAAAGGGTATAAATGGAGAGAAGTAGTTCACATCACAGATGGTTCCACACAGAGAGGGGAAATATCAATTTCATAGAGATTTTAATTTAGTAATACATACCACAAATTAAGAAATTGACAATATTCCCCTGCTATTGGTAAAATAAATTGTTATGCTCCAGGTTTTCTTGCTGCATTAATTTTCTGAGGACATTTTTTGCCCAGTCAGCCCCAGTAGTCATACTCTAGCAGTATCTTTTCCTCTGCTTCCTGGCCAGCTGGACCTGCTTCCCACCTAGTCTCACTGAAAAGAGCCCATTATTACTCTCCATCATCATTGTTCTTAATATACTTGGGAAGTTTCTTTAGTTAAAATTAATTTTGCTGGAAGCAGATAATCAATGAAAATAAAAAAGGACATGAACAGGATGTTAGAAAGAAGAATGTAACAGTAAGAGAAAAAAAAAAAAGAAATACAAGGCTACCATAGAGTACAGAAAGGAATTTTAGAAGAATGGAATATTCCATCCAGAAAATAAAAGAAAAAGAATTATTTTAACACACACTGAGAGAGAGGGAAGGGGGAGAGAAAATGAAAGGGAGAAGAAATAAAAAAAGAGAAGGAAGAGAAAGAAGAGGGAGAAATGGGGAGAATGGAAGGAGGAGAGAAGAGAAGAGAAAAGAAGGAAAGAAAGTTATCATGTTAATGGTGGAAGAAAAAATAGTTCTTGGGGTAGTGAAAAATCTGTATTTAGTCATTTTACTCCTAGGAATCTATATAATACAGCTAACTTTTGTAATGTGATAACTTTTCTGAATACTACAGACCCAAGTCATATTACAAAATAGGTACTAGCATTAGCATGTTTTCATTTCACCTGGAAGTGTTAGCCTCATAATCAAGGTATATGTTGTGTCCTCTAATTCTGGTGGTTGGCCCTCATATGGAAACTGGTTATTACTGATTATTTTTCTGGGTTTTTTTTGTACCGGGGATTGTTATTACTGGTTGTTATGGAAGAGAATTATGCCTTTACCCAAGCATTGTATGATTTAAAATTATTGCTCAGCACTCAGAAGCCAAGTTATTTATGAAGGGTTCCTTAACCCTACCCTTTCACAGGCAGTGTCATATTCTCCCAATTCTGAGCTCTCCTATAAGTTATGAGTCTCTATTATTAAGACAACTACATTGTACTGTAATGATTTGCTCTTTCAGTCTTTTCCACTACATTGTGTGGTGTTTGTAGCAAGAGACATTTTACTTATTTTTCTATAAGTCTATCATTTATTGCTCTACCTGAAAAAGTAGTAACTCAGCAAATGATTAATGGAATTAGTATCTATTTTTATTCTTATTTATTTATGGTTTGAATTTTCTCTCTTTGCCTTTCTACCTCAGTTATGTTATAGCCTTTAAATGCTGATCTTGTCAAATGGGCATATGCTTTTGTTTATTTTTTATTTCTGATGAATGGGACTTAATAATTTTATCTGAAATTATCTAAGGCTTCTTTTACTCTTCTTATTATCTACTCATTCTTAATGTCTAGTTTTCTGAATCACTAGGCATATTTCACTAATAACCTCATTGATAATTATGTTTTTTCTATGGCAAACTATGACATAACATTTCCAAGTTATTGTACATTTAAATCTCACAATGTAGTTCAAGGATTTCAATATAAATACATGTAGAAAGACTTCCTACAAGAATATTTGAGCTGTTCCAATTTCTATAATGTGAATTCCCTAAGAAACATCTAATAATACATGTCATTAAGCATTTTAATATGTGGAAGAAAATGAAAATATAAGACTACTTTTCTGATGAAGATAGATGTGAACAAATTTGTATTCTGGAAGTTAAAGATCAAAGATCCTTTGTAGAAGTCGTAGTCATGACCCACTCTTTTTGCCAGAACTGGTTATGGTGAAGTATAGAAAGTTCAAGTCTGTAATTTTTTTATATTAGCACAGGTTTGCAGTACACAATGATCACATTCATCATGGGGGTTTTGTACATATACATAACATGCCTTAATTCTTTATTTGTCCCTTCCCCTCCCCTCACTCCAATCTTCCCCTCTCCATTTGGAAAAGCTCTTCTTCCATTTTGTTCTTCAATTCTTTTTCTTTCTTTCTTTAAATCCTTTTTCCCTTTTATATCTCTTGTTCCCATTCTCATTTGAAAATTTTCATATTCCCTGTACCACTCATACCAGCATTCCTGCTTTTCAAATTGTATGGAAATACACAGAGAAGTTACCTCCCAAGTGCACATAGTTCTTGGTAATAGTAAAAGATAATCTTGATCTACCTTGTTACACAAGTGACTCCATCTGTTCCAAAGTTTTGAAGGTTTATTATTCTCATAATATAGGTATTATTTGTGTCCTAGTAATCTATTAAAAAGTTTTCTGCTTATTAGGTCCAAGAATGATATCTGAAAGAATGTTTCTCACAAAGAGTTTTGCTAATGTTTTGCATCAGAATTATCTCTAAAATTATTTTTAAAATGCAACTCCTTAGGTCTAACATCAGAACTACTGAAGCAGATAAACTGGGCCTGTGGTACAGAATCTTTTTTTTTTTAATATTTGCCCATATGATTCTGATTCAAAGTACAGATTTTAATTAGAAACATATGGTATTGTCCTTCCTTGGATAATTAAGACCCAAAGGACCAAACCTCTAGTGACAGTTTCATAAGTACTTCATATGGGGAAAGAAATTCTTTGGGGAACTAAGTGATCCTTTCTGTCATTTTACAGATTCTATCATATAAACATTATTCTACATTTATGATCAAAATGTCATGTAAGGAAACCAAAGTATACTTTCCCATAATCTCCAGATTCATATCCTATATGCATTTGTATTTCTGTATTTTATGAATTACAGCCTCTGTAATAACTGAAGAGGCTCAAAAGAAAAACATGCTGTAATAAGAAGATGAAATTTATTTTACTGTAGTGATCATTTGTGGCTAAGATAGATGATTAAATCTTAATATATAAGTAAAATATAAAATAAAAGACAGATAATAGAGTAACAGAAAAATTTATTGTAGTCATGCAAGGGCAATGTATCTAAAATGTACTTTGACTTAGTAAAATCATCTTACATATTATATATGTTTTTAGCTTATTAGTCTGATATGATAATTAACTTTCTATATTTTATAAGATAAATAAATGAATCTGATGCTTACAAAGTAAAAGGGTGGTGGAAGGAAGGGGAAAATTGAAATGTGTTATGTACATGTACCAGTTCTCTGTAATGAATATAATCTTATGCACTACAAACATGTACGAATAAAGTCAGAAAATAAAATTTAAAAAATTTTTAAAAATGAAAAAGTGACTAATCTTATGATTGAACTGCTCTCAGAAAAGTCGGCTTAAGATGACTATTGCAAAGGCCATTGTTTTTGGTAGGCATTTCTCAATATTTGACCAATGTAAAGCATAAGCGTTATAGAAAGGACTCAAATTAGGGCTAGAACAATTTTCTTTAACTGTTTCCCCTTGGGTCTCATGTGAAGTCAAGTCTATGATAGATGTGGTTTAATAATAATTCATAATATTTCAAAAGTCAGTGTTAGTCCATTTAAAATACACAACACTGGAAAAAAAAACTTGCCCATTACTGATCATTAGTTTAGGAATATTGAGAAATATTCTCTCAGTTATTCCTCAAAACATTGCCTCACACCAATGTGAATGTTGACAGTCATCAAGTTACCACAAGTGTGTATAACTGAAACTAAAAAAAGTAATAAAAATGTGTGTGGGTGCATTGTTTTTTATGATTTTTATTTTTTTCATTAATTTTATTGGTACATTTTAAGTATACAATATGCTGACATTCATTATTGGGAATTTGTACCTTTACATAATGTATTTTGTTTCTTATTTTTCCCCATTCCTCTCCCCTCTGTTCACCCCCTCCACCCGTCCCTCATTGACAAAGGCTTTGTTTCCATTTTTTTCTTTTCTATATTTATTTACTTCCCTTCTTTCCTTTCCTCTACCCCTCCTACTTTCCCTTTGGACCTTTTCTTTCTATTTCACATTATCTATTTTACTTTTTTTTTTTTCTTTTGGTACCGGTGATCAAACTCAGTACCTTGAGCTTGTGAGGCAGGTGATGGAACCACTGAGCTAAATCCCCAGCCCTACATTATCTATTTCACATTTTGATCCTTATTTACACTTTCAATTCCTCACAACAGAGAAACTATTTGGTATTTAGACGTGTGTCCTATTTATTTCACTTAAGAGCATGGCCTCAATGTGCATCCACTTAGCCATAAATTTTTCTAGTTTTTCATTCTTTATGGCTGAGTAGTATCCCATTTTATTTAAAAAAACATTTTCTTTATCCAGTCTCCAGTTGATGGACAATGTTTTCCAAATCTTAGCTATTACAAACTGCTATTATGAACATGAGCGCACATGTATCACTGTGGTATGAATCTTTTAATTCTTTTGGGAAGATACCCAGCAGGGGAATTGCTGGGTCAAATGGGAACTCTAATCCTAATTATTTCTTAATCAATATGAGTTTACCTTTTAAAAAATTACCAATCCAAAGGAAATTTAGTATTTGAAAGAGGAAACAAATGGGCTCATTTAAAAAAAGAAGTGAGAGCAAGTGTATTTATTAAGAGGAGCAGAAAGCATGTGACTATGCCTTTTCAATTTGCTTTGCTCTCTGCCATCCTCTTAAACTGATACACACCTTTTCACAGCATTAGCTTCTTTTTGTCCTATATCAAATGTCTGAGAGAAAAATTTGATTACTCTGAACATGTAACATAGGGAAAGATTTTGTGTCAACATCACTTGTTCCTCATTCAAGAAGAATAGGCAATCTTATGTCACTGTTCTTAAGGTGTATAGTTTACCTAAATACACTCTTCAGGATATTAGAAAGCATGGTGCAATTATCAGTGGAGTGTACTTTATTCAGTACACGTTTTTCACCAAAGCCTCTTTACCTGAGAATTCCATATAAATAAAAACAAGAACTTTTTGTAATGATACCAGAAGAAATGCTATTGAATGACAATACATAATTTATTATTCATTAACATATTTTTAACTTAGGCACATTGAAAACAAGATATAGGTACAGTCTGATGTTAAAATAAATATGAGGGGCCAGGGATTTTGCTCAGTGGCACTGTGCCTGCGTCACATGCGCAAGGTCCTGTGTTTGATCCCTGGTACTAGAAAAAAATAAATAAATATTAGTTCTTCCTAAGGCATTTAATCTTTTGATAAAAATAAAGAAACCAAGGGCCAGGAATTTAGCTCAGTGGTTTCGCCGCCTTCTACACAAGCGCAAAGACCCGAGTTCGATCCCTGGTACCAAAAAATTAAAAAAAATAGAAATAAAAAAATAAAGAAACCATTTCTACCCCACACTATCAAACTCTCCTCCTTCGTTTATTCTGCTTCATCTATTGACTATATTTGTTGTTTGAATATTGATTCATGTCTTATACCTGTCCTTAACAATCTGTGTAAGAGAGATCACCATCTCTAAAAATTGCACAAACTTTTAACATTAAAATGTGAAGTCATTGTCAATTGTCTCTGCATAACTTTAGTCAGTTACATTACTGCACAAATCTATATAAATCTTAAAACTTAATGAAATTTATTTTCTCAAAACCTCCTCTTCAGAATTTCCTTTTTTAGCTGTTTGCTAATAATTCACAGGAATATAGAATGTTGACAGAATCCAAAAGACCATGGTTCAAGTTAAACAGAAATCACATGTAAATTAGCACAGTGCCTGTCAGAGTGAGTACTCAAAACTACTACCACTAATGATTAATAATTGTTGCAGCCCCAAATTTCTAACTCTACTTGTTGTGCGACTTAACATAATTTTTAAAATTAACTTTATTGGTAAATTTTAGGTATACATAATGATCTCATTCATCACAGGGAATTCATACATAATACATCTTGATTCTTCTTTTTTCCTCAATCCTTCACCCTCCCTTCAAACTCTTCCCCTCATTGTTTACAAAAGCTTTGTTTCCATTTTTTTCTTTCTATTCTCTTTTTTCCCTTCCTTCCTTTTCCCCTCCTCCCTCACTTTTTCCCCTTCACATTTGAATATTTTCCTCATATTTCCCAAATAGAAATTTGGAAAAGTCTATTTCTGAAATTTGAGAAGTGTCTATTCATTTCAGATGGCCATTTTTGGATTGGATCTTTAAATTTGGGAGATCTGATTTTTTTGTTGTTGTTGTTATTTATATATTCTGTATATTTGTAGTTTGTCTGAAAAACAGCTGCCAAAAATGTTTTCTCACTCTGTGGGTTGTTTCTTTACTCTGTTGGTGGTTTCTTTTGCTATGCAAAAGCCTTTAAATAAGATGACATCCTAGTTGTCAATTCTTTGTAATATTTCCTATGTAATTATGGTTTTTGCAAACATTCATGTCTTCAAGTGTTCTACCTAGTCTATCTTCCAGCAGACTTAGTGTTTCTGTATTAATATTTAGATCTTTGATCCCTTTTAATTTTACTTTAGTGCATGGTGACAGATATGGGTCTAGTTTTAATCTTCAGCATGTGGAAAGCCAGTTTTTAAAGCATCATATATTAACAGCACTATCTTTCTTCTAGTGAAGGTGTTTGGCACCTTTGTCAAAGATAAGGCAGCTGAGTGTGTTTGTAGTTGTTTCTGCATCTCCTATTTTGTTCTATTGCTCCTTACATCTGTTTGTTTTTTATTTTTACCAATACTATGCTGTTTTTATCACAGTAGCTTTATAGTATATTTTCTTTTTGGTACCAGAAATTGAAATCAGGACCTTGTGCTTGTGAGGCAGGTGGTGGCACCACTGAGCTAAATACCCAGATGTAGTATATTTTCAAGTCAAAGATTCTGATGCCCCTTTCTTTGTCTTTGTTGCTCAGAATTGCTTTTCCTATTCTAGGTCTCTTTTGGTTCCAAATGAATTTTAGAATAGTTTTCTCTAATTTTGTGAGGTATACTGTTTGGTATTTTTATCAGGATTGCATTAAAACTGTATAACAATTTTGGAAGTATCGCCATTTTCACTCTATTGATTCTTCCTAACCAAGAACACATGATGGCTTTCCATTTTCTGATATCCTATTTAATCTTTTTTTTCAGAATAATGTAGTTTTCAATGTAAAGGTCTTTTACTTCCTTCATTAGATTGCTTCCTAGGTATATCATTTTCTGGATGCTACTGTGGATTCCAGAATTTCTTTCTCAGTGAGTTTGTTACTTATGTACAGGAATGCTATTGAGTTTTGAGTGTTCACTTTGTATCCAGCTATGCTACTGAATTCGGTTATTAAATTTAGATGTCTTTAGGTAGAGTTCTTGGAGTCATCTATATAGAGTATCATGTCATCTGCAAATAATATTTAAACTTCTTCTTTTCCTATCTTTAATCTTTCTTATTCCTTTCTCTTGTCCAATTGCTCTGGCTAATGTTTCCAGAACTATATTGAATAGGAATGGTGATAGCGGACATCCTTGTCTTGTTACTGATTTTAGAGTGAAAGCTTTCAGTTTTTGACAATTTATTATGATGTTGACAGTTGCTTTGCCATAGATGGCTTTTGTTAGAATGAAATAAAGACTATTCCAGTTTTCTTTAGGGTTTTTTTTTTTTTAATCATGAATCAGTGTTGGACTTTCTCAAATAATGTTTTGTCATCTATTGAAAACGTCATGTGGTTTTTGTCCTTGTTTCTGCCAATGTGGTGTATTACATTTATTAATATGCATGACTGGATCACTGGGATGAATACTACTACTTGGTAATGTTGCATAATCTTCTTGATGATTTGCTGCATTCTGTTTCCCAGTATCTTCTTGAGAATTATTCTCTCTGTACATTAGAGAGATTGGCCTGTAGTTCTCTTTTTTAGTTGGATCCTTCTCTGGTTTGGTTATCAGGGTAATGCTTACTTCCAGGAATGAGATTTGGAATCTTGCTTTCCTTTCAGTTTTATTAAAAAGTGTGAGGAGTAGTGGCTGAGTTCTTGTAGACTTCAGCAGTGAATCCATCAAGACTTAGGCTTTTCTTTGTTCATAAATTTTTAATTAGATCTTCAATTTCATTGATGATATTGGTTGATTTAGGATTTTTATTTCTTCTTAATTCACCTTTGGTAATTCATAAATATCTAGGAATCTGTCCATTTCTTCTGTTTTCCATCTTATTAGGATATAGATTCTCTAACTAGGTATTGATGACCTTCTGGGATTTTGCAGGATTTGTTGTGATTTTACCATTTTATTGTTTAATTGCATGGATTTGAGTCTTTATATTTCTTTCTTTTTCCCCCATTAAGTTTATTGGTACATTTTAGGTATAAAATATAGTTACATACATCATTGGGATCTTGTAGCATTACATGAGTATCTTGGTTCTTATATTTTTCCCCTTCCCCTGCCCTCCCTTCACCCCCTCTGCCCTTCCTTATTTGCAAAGATTTTATTTCCATTTGTTTCCTTTTCTCATATTTTTTCTTTTCCCTTCTTTCCTTTCCCCTACCCCTCCCACTTCCCCTGCTCCTTTAGAACTTTAGTTTCTATTACACAATACCAATTATACATTTTTAAAATTACAATATCAAGATCTAGGAGACATTACCACAGATTTTACAGAATTTAAAAGGATATAGAAAGCATATTTCCAAAATCTGTTTTGCAATAAATTTGACAACTTCTAAGAAGTACCTTGGAAGACAAATTAATGAAATTAACTCTGAGGGAAATATAAAATTTGAATAGCACCTATTAAAGAAAGTATATTCCTAGCTTGAAAACCTACCTATATGACAACAACAGGCTCATATACATTTTAACCATTAAATTATATCAAACATTTAAAGCACAAAAAAAAGGAACACTTCTCCCCTCATTTTTAGGAAATCAAGATCGTGCTAATCCTAAAACTGGAGAAAGATAATAGAAGAAAAAAGTATGAACATAGAAATTTGTTTAACAAAACAAACTTTTAGAAGTCAGATTTGGCAGTATTAGAAAGTGGTTTTACTATAAGGATGGCAGTGTTAGTTCAGCATCGGAAGATGCACCTCCAAAACTCATTTTAACAGAGGAAAGGAAAAAGCCATATGATCTTGTCACTAGTTGCAGAAAAAAGTATCAGACTAAATTCTACAGCTGTTCATGGTAAAAGCTATCAGGAAACTACAAGTAGAACAGAAACTTCTCAACAGATTAAAGACATGTACTCCATACTTCCAGCAAAAATGTCTTATATGAATGGAGAAGATACAATGCTTTCTCCATGAGGTGGGGAACAAAGACAAATATGCCTACTCTTTATCTGTCCATTAAACTTTGAAACAGAGGCCTAAACCAAAATGAAATGACAATTAGGATAGGATTGGCATAGCAGAAGCAAAATCTTTATGTGTAGATGAAATGATCATCTACAGAGAAAATACTAAGAAATCTATAGGAGCCCCTAGAACTTGTATTAGCATTCACCAGGATTAGAAAACACAAGGTATATATAAAAATTCAGGTCTATGTATACTTGCTATAAATGAAGGATTGGATATTGAAATTTAAAAGTTAAGTAGGAGTACAAAAGACCTAGAAAAGAAAAAAGAAAAAGAAAAAAATGTGTTGGAAGATGTTAAATACTTAATTTTAAAACTTCCTCTAAACCTACAGTAATCAAGGCAGTGTTGGTGTAAGGAAAGACATATAGATCAAGAAATAGAAACAGAGAATCTAGAAATAGAATCACACATATATGGTCCACTGAGTTTTGAAAGATTATTTGACATTAACAATTTATAGAATATAAACAATTCAAGAACCAAGGAAAAGACAGTGTTTTCAGCAAATGGCACTAGAACACTTGGTATCCGTATATAAAAAATTAACCTCAAATCATTATTTCCATACATAAAAATAATTTGAAAGGGTCTATGAACCTAAATATGAAAGACTAAAAGTATAAAAGTTTCAGAAGAAATTATAAGGGAAAATATTTATGAATTTAGGGTAGGCAAGAACTTCCTAGGATACAATTAACATGATGTATAAAAGAAAAATATTGATAAATGAGATTTCATCAAAATTTAGAACTTTAAATGACATCATTAAAATGAAAAGCAGTCCTTAAACTGACCATATTTACAATGCATATAACCAATCACCAGAATATATAAAGAACTCTTATAGCTCATTAACAGACAACCCAATTAAAAAGTAGACACAAGAAGATGATAAATAGCCAGTACAGTATAAGGAAAGGTGTGCAACACTAGAATCAGAAAAATACTAATCAGTACAATAACAAGATTGAATTATACACTCATTAGGGAGATGAAGTTAAAGTTTTAAAAGCCTTGTCATGACTTTTTCTTTTTGTTGGATTCTCCCCCTTTGCATTTAATTTGTCACCCCCAGTGGATTAATTCTGCTGGGCTTCTGGGGGTTGTGATCCTCATTGTCTTTTCCTAGGGTGTCTAAACTTTTTTGGACTGCCGGTTTGGTATTCATGAAGTTCCTGAGGTGCTCTTTCTCATGAAAGTATCTTATTTCTCCATCAATTTTGAAGATAATTTTGCAGGGTACATCAATCTGGGTTGGAGACTGTTTTCTTTTAGGGCTTGAAATACATCCCTCCAAGCTCTTCTTGCCTTGAGGGTTTGCATTGAGAAGTCTGCTGTGATTCTGATGGGCTTTCCTTTGCATGTGACTTGTTTCTTTTCTCTCACTGCTTGTAGAATTTTGTTCCTCTGTTGCGTTTCTGGAATCCTAACTATTATATGCCTTTGTGTAGATTTTTTTTTTGATCAAGGCTATTTGGTGTCCTATATGCCTCACTTATCCATATGTCAAGTTCTTTTCCCCTGCTTGGTAAGTTTTCTGCCATCACTTCTGTGAATAGCTTTTTTATGTCATCTGCACTCTCTCCTGTTTCATCATTGAGTCCAATCAGTCTTATGTTATTCTTCTTTGCATCATCTACAAGCTGCTGGATTGCTTTCTCGTGGTTCCTTTAAAATTGTAATTTTAAAGCAACTTTTCTTTTCCTCCTCACTAATTGCAATCTTACCTTCTTTATCTGAAATTCTGTCCTCACATGCACTCATTCTGCTGCAGAGGCTTTCAATGGAGTTTTTAATCTCCTGGAAATCTGTTTGTATCTGTTTTATGGATTCCATTTGTTTCCTATTTTGGGATTCCATCTTGTTCCTCAGGTCCTCTATTTTTTTTTTATTTGTGTCCTCTCTAAATTTATTAATCATGTCTTGCACCATGAGCACAATCTTTGCTGTTATCTAAGAAATGATTACTAATTTTTTCCAGATCCTCTTTTGTTGCCAGTTCCAGGAGTCCAGGTGGTTGAGCATCAGATTGTTCCATCTGGTTTCCCTTTGGGGTTGCTGTAGATGATCTGGAAGTCTGTTTTTGAGGCTTGTTTATGTGTCTTCTCATTTCTTTGGTGTGGCGGTTGTGTGTGCTGTTGGCACCAGTGCAGCTCACCTCCTCTGCCTTAGGAGTGGCTAATGGCAGCGGGAAGCCTCCTCCTGGGTGCTGGGATTGGCTCACCTCCTCTTCCCTAGGAGCAGTGGAATGGCGGCAGGGAATCTTTATATTTCTTGATAAGATTGGCTAAGGGTTTTTCAATTTTATTTCATCTTTCAAAGAACCAACTCTTCAATTCATTGATTCTTTCTATTGCTTTCTTAGTCTCATTTGCATTAATTTCTTCTCTGATATTTATAATTTCCTCCCTCATACAAGCTTTGGGCTTGACCTGCTCTTCTTTGCTAGAAGCTTGTGGTTCAATATAAAGTTGTTCATTTGAGCTTGCTCTGTTTTTTTGATGTGGAAATTCACTGCTGTAAATTTCCCACATAGGACTGTTTTCACTGTGCATAGGATAAGTTGGCCCATTATGTTCTGTGTGTTGTATTGGCATTATCATTTAGTTGTGGAAACTGTCTAATTTTTTCTGTGACCCATTGGTTGTTCAGAAGGGTGTTGTTGAATTCCCATGTGCTTATGTAGTTTTTGTGTTGTCTTTTGCCATTGATTTCCAATTTCATTGCACTATAGTCTAATAATATGCATGGAATAATTTTTAATTCATTTACATTTAATAAGCATGTTCAATGGGCTAATATCTGGTCTATTTTGGCAAATGTCCCATGTGCAGTTGAGAATGTTTATTTGATGCTATGGGGTAGAACACTCTTTAGACATCTACTAAGTCCATTTGTTCAAAGGTTTGGTTCATTTCTGATATTTCTTTGTTGATATTTTGTCTAGTTGATCTGTGTATTTGTGACAGTGGGATATTGATGGTCCTCCATTACAATTGTGTTAGTGCTTGTTTGATTTTTTCTGTCCATTAACATTTGTTTTTTATGGTTGGGTGTGATGATAATTGATGCATATATATTTATGGTTGTTGTCTCTTTCAGTAGGATTGTTCCCTTAACAAGCATATAGTGACCTTCTTTGTCTCTCTTGATAAGCATTGGCTTGAAATTTACTTTTTCTGCAAATAAACTATCTACCCTGCTTTTCTCCAGGTTCCTTTTGCATGGAGAATTGTTTTCTATCCTTTGATTTTCAGTCTATACATTTCTTTTTGAGTTAAATGTGTGTTTTTTTTTATGCAGTATATTGTTGAATCTTGGTTCTTGATCCATTCTGCTTATCTATTTCTTTTGATTGTTGAATTGAGACAATTTACATTGATGGTAATAATTGACATGTATTGATTTATCATTGTAATATAATTTTCCTGTTCTTGGTTTCCTTTCTTTCCCTTCTGTTCAATTGCTTGCCTTGGCTAGTGGACATATTCCATTTGGGTTCATGGAACAATAATTTTTGTGGTCTCTAATACAAGAGCCTTCAAAATGCAGATTTGGTGGTTATGAATTTCATGGGGTGTGTGATGAGTTTCCTTGTTGTGCAAGTATCTTATTTCTCTTATTTTGAAAGATAGTTTTGCAATGTACATCAATCTATGCTGCACATTATTTTCTTTTTTTTCCATTAAGTTTATTGATACATTTTAGGTATACTGTACAATTACATTCATCACTGGGATCATGTACCTTTACACGATGTTTCTCAGTTCTTATTTATCCCCATTCCCCTGCCCTTCCTTTACCCCCTTCACCCTTCCCAAGTTACAAAGACTTTGTTTCCATTCTTTTCCTTTTCTCATATTTTTTCTTTTCCCTTCTTTCTTTTCCCCTACCCCTCCCACTTCTCACACTCCTTTAGAACTTTTCTTCCTATTTCACAACATCAATTATATATGTGGATCCTTATTTACACTGTTAGTTTTTCACACCAGAGAAACTATTTGGTATTTACACATGTGTATCCTATTTATTTCACTTCAGTGTATGGCCTCAGTGTGCATCCATTTAGCTATAAATGTCTATAGTTTCTCATTCTTTATGGCTCAGTAGTACTCCATTTTATATTTAAAAAAATGTGTCTTCTTTATCTAGTCTCCAGTTGACTGGCAGTTCGGCTGTTTCCAAGTTTTAGCTATTACAAACTCTGCCACTATAAACATGGCTGTGCATATATCACTGTGGTATGATTTTTAAAATTCTTTTGGGAACATACCCAGCAGAGGAATAGCTGGGTCAAATGGGACTTGTAATCTTAGCTATTTGAGGTATCTCCATATTGATTTCCACAGTGGCTGCACCAGTCTGCACTCTTGCCAACAATGAAGATGGGTTCCTTTCTCCCCACAACCCTGCCAGCATTTGTTATTGGTTGATTTCTTGATAGCAGCCATTCTTTCTGGGGTGAGGTGGAATCTCAGTGTTGTTTTCATCTACATCTCTAGAATGACCAGTGATGTTGAACATCTTTCATATGTTTATTTGCTGCTTTTACTTTTTTGTCTGAGAAATGTCTGTTCATTTCAGATGCCTATTTTTGAATTGGGTCTTTATATATGGGGGTTTGATTTTTTTGAGTTCTTCATATATTTTAGATATAGACCTTTGTCTCAGGAACAGCTGGTAAAATATTTTTCCCACTTTGTAGGTTGTCTCTGAGCTCTGTTGGTGGTTTCTCTTGCAGTGCAGAAGCTTTTTAATAAGATGAGATCCCAGTTGTTGATTCTTTGTGCTAGTTCCCGTGCTACTGAGGATTTGTTCATAAAGTTTTTTCTTATGTCAATGTTTTTGAGAGTTCTACCTTACTTATCTTCCAGCAAGTTTATTGTTTCTGTTTAAATATTTAGATCTTTAATCCACTTCCATTTTAATTTAGTGCATGGTGAAAATAGGGGTCTAGTTTTAATCTTTCACAAGCTGAAATCCAGTTTTTCCAAAAACATTTATTAAAGAGGCTATCTTTCCTCCAGTGAGCATGGTTGGCTCTGCAAGTTGTTTTCTTGTGTGGCGTCTAATACTTCATGTTCTTCTTGTCTTGAGGGTTTGTACTGAAAAGTCTGCTGTGATTCTGACAGGCTTTCCTTTTAAGTGATTTGTTTCTTTTCTCTAATAGCTTTTAATATTCTGTTCCATTATGTGCCTTGGTGTGATTTTTTTCTGATCATTGTTTATTAGAGTTCTATATATAAGTTCATCACTTACCTGTATGTCAAATTTTTTGTACATAATTTGGAGGTTTTCTGCCATTACTTATATGAACTTGTTTTTTTATGTCATTTGTTATTATCTTTTGCTTTTTCATTGAATCTAATCAATTTTAGTATATTCTTCTTTGTATCATCATGCAGCTGTCAGACTGTTTTTTTGTGTGTTCCCTTGATATTTTAAATAAATTTTTCTTTTTGTGATCACTCACCACACACTTGCCTTCTGGATCTGATATTCTGTCCTCACATTGGTTGTTTCTGCTGTGTATATTTTCAAAGGAATTTTTAGTCACCTGAATATCTGTTTGAATTGTTTTTATTGTTTCATTTTTTTTTAAGTTCAGCATTTGGTTTCCATCATTATGCTAAGCTTTTCTATTATTTTGTCTGTATTTACTCTAAATTCACTAACAATATCCTTCATTATGGTCATCACCTCTCTAGTTATCCGAGAAATTATTTCTAACTTGGTTTTTCTAGAGCCTCATTCATCTGCATTTTTAAATTTTGCTGTTAGCATTTCAGCAAGTTCAAGTGGGTGGTTTTCAAGTTGTTCCACCTCTCTCTCCCCTGGGTTTGTCTTGGGTGACCTAAAAGTCTCAGTTTGAAACTTCTTTCTATGTCTTCTCATTTTCTATTTTTTTCTTTAGTTTAGTTTCTGTGTTGATGCTTGTAAATTGCTTATGAGAGGTAGGTTTATTGCTAGTATTGAGAACTCCTTAGGAAATCACTACTTTTTGTCGATGTCTTCTAGATGTACCTGGATTTTGTCTTTTGTGTCTGTTGTAAGATCATAACTCTTCAATTTATTGGGGATGAGAAGTTGCTGCCTATTTGACCTAGCCTTTGGTTCTATGTTACTGGAGTATGATGTTTTTTATGACCCCCAAATAATTTCAATATTACCATATAAGGAAGAACTACTGATCATAAGAACTATACTACCTTAGCTAAAGTAGTAAAATCTGTAATAATAGCATCAATCACATCCTAGAAAATGATAAACTATGGTAACTATTATTTTGCCACCTATAACTGTGAGCAAGATTTCTAGTTATTTAACAAAACCTCAAACAAACCAGAAAATTGTACACAGTAAATACCCTCTCAGTAAAGTTATTTTACCCTCAGGTAGAATATTTAAAAGATGTAAGAAAAAATAGAATATGAAATAGAAGAGAAAGAGAGTTGAAGTCAGGCTATAGGACAAAGGAAGATTACCCAAGCTTTGGGATACAGGCATAGAAGAGACAATGGAGATATGGAAACAAGAGCAGAACAAAACAACAACAACAAAAAACCTAGAAACGATGTTTACATTCATAGAAAAACAAAAACAAACAATCAAGAAAAAGAAAAAAAAATGTCCTCTTCAGGTTATGTCTCTGCTGTCACTTACAGAGTACAAATCTGTGATGGTTAATCCATGGAAGTCCACAGCAGAAGTATAGTGAAGTAGTGGATAATCCCTGACAAGCTTGTGCTTCCAACTTCACTGAAGTTCAGGCTCCTCCTGACTTCTGGCTCTGAAGCATAAACCCAAGTTGGGGTGTCTTCCATTGCTTTGCCTCACCCTGATACTGAGAGGCCTCAGACTGAGACAACCCACTACTGGTATGAGTCCTGTGTGGGGAGCGGTGTCAGCCAAAAAGCTTCATTTTAATTTTACCCTTTGTTATAAATAGCCAGGAGACTATGTAATGGGGAACCATGTCTCCACTAACTCCAATGTTTCCCTTTAGAGTTTGCCCTAGCAACAAGGTGAACCTTCTGTAACCCCAGGAAACAAAGTAGCCCATGAGGGCGAGGAGTCTCTAGAAAACTAGCAAACAACGAAGCAGGTGTTTT
>NW_004624851.1:6675580-6693478 GCF_000247695.1 Heterocephalus glaber | reverse complement strand
AACAAGGTGAACCTTCTGTAACCCCAGGAAACAAAGTAGCCCATGAGGGCGAGGAGTGTCTAGAAAACTAGCAAACAACAAAGCAGGTGTTTTGGATAAAGGTCATGGTTAATGACCTAACTCACTGAGTGTATAAAAGAGAGGTGAAAATAAACTTGCTTGCTCGGTCTTGGGAGCTCTCCCAACTCTGTCTCTTTGTCTTATTTTCTCGGTCCTCCTTTCCCCCATTCAGGAACCTTTTGACTGGTGACGGCTGGTCTGTCACAGTCCTGGCTTCAATTGGCCTCTTTCCAAAATTGCAAACACCCAATTGCTTTCTCCTGGGGACATTTGCATTGGAATCACTCACCAGCCACTGCCTCCTGTGGTCTCCACTGCTCCATTCCACTGGTACTTTTCTCCATGGCAGCCTCGAGTCAGCTGTAACCATCATGCCTCAGTAGGATCAAAACACCTCTCTCACACCACAAGCTGGGATTCAGGGCAAAAATGCCATTTACCACCTTCTTCTACTGAATTGAGATTCCTCCCCATGTGGGCACCACTCTCACTTCAGATTTGCCAAGTCCTAGGGAACCATTGTGCTCCTTTTTCTCTTCTCCATATTCTTGTATCCCAGTATGTGTATTCCAAATATCAGAAAGGCTGATTTGTTGCTTCTTACCACTCTGCCATCTTTCCAAAAGTAAAGGCAGGAGATTCAACATGGCTGAATGGAGGAGGATTCACATTGGACTTATTCAGAAATCAACTAAAAATACAAGTAATTGGATGAACAAGAGGTACATATATCTTGATGCCCAAATCAATCTGAAGTAAAAGACTAGGAGATGAAACAAAACATAGGCACAGGACTTCAAAGACCAGTGCATCAGCTCACAGGGCTACCAGCAGTGATGGAAGCTCTGAGCAAGAATCACCATACTAGGAAGTCCCCAAGAAACCAATGGATTGAAAAAGTGCAGCTAACTCAAGCCGCACAGGATAGATTTGAGTAAAAAACCCTCTGGCTTCCTTTGCCTTTCTCCACACAAAAGACACTGTAGCCTGGTTGCAAATTTCACTGCCAAACACAGAGGTGAGTGACTAGAAATAATCTGCTTCCTCCCCAAGGGATGGATTGCAGTCCCTTTTCTTTTCCTTTTTTCTTCTGGCTATCTACCACAAAGTTAAGGACAGTGGAGATGGGGAAAGGAGTGACAACCAGTGGCTTAATAGAAGGACACAGATGCAGGCACAGGATTTAAACAGTTCCAGGTTAGCACCTAACCCACTGGAGAGGAGATTGAAGCTGAACATAGCAACCCTGGGCTGTCTTCACAGCTATAACAGCATTCCTACCCCTACCTTCCACCCTGTGACAAGCAGCTGGACATCATAGAGAAGTTTCAATTGTGGTGAAACAGAAGAGGCTGTGCAAAGAACAGGTGGAGCCAACTATATGAAGGACTGGGAGAAGCCCCGGGTTGTCACTGCTTGATGGTGCAACAGCAAACCCTAAAGAGGCTTAGGGTGGCCAGAGAGAAACATTCAAAAAGCTGCAGGCTGAAGACCAGCCCCAACTCCCACAATATCAACCATGTTACTCACATTAATCCTACTGCAGACTTGGCAGTGGTACACAGCACAGTTTTGAGACACTACATGACTTGGACACTACCACAGAACTGTGGACTTCTGAGGAATTTATTTATTTATTTTTCTTTGTTTGGTTTCTTTCCTTTCTCTAATTTTTGTTGTTTAGGTTTTTACCTTTATTTTTATCTTGATCAACTCATATTCTTTCTCTTTCATCAACTATCTCACTTGAGTTTCTGATATTTTCTTGTGAGTGAAAATCATCTCTTGTCTCTCTGGTTCATTCCAACAATCTTTTTGCTTTATCCTTCATGCTTTCTCTCCTGCTCTCTTCTCCAGTTCCCCAAAGCTTAGGTGATCATCTGTTGTCCTCCAGCCTTGCCCTAACTACATTTTCCTTAATTTATCTCTCAGTTTTGCCCCTTATCCCTCTTAAATCTCCCTGAGAGGGTAAAATCACTCCACTAAGGGGAAACTCATTACATACAAGTTCCTGGTTAATGTTGGATTGTGTTGTATAACTGTAGATCATCCTCCTGTGGTTAAAGGTACCAAATTAATACTTACCACAATTTGTCAGTTTTTAGGCTGTACTTGATGCTATTGATATTGCTGACTGTACTATTTTAGCCAGGATGTCATACTTGTAACCAGTTGTTCTCCCATCTATGACAACACTGCAATTGTCTGGGTCCATAACCATCACCATAGTCCAGTGTCAAAGGACTGCTAGCCCAAATAAATAGCAACTTCTGATCCTTAATAAATTGAGAAGGTAGGATCTTGGGACAGACACAAAGATCAAGAACCATATATGCCCAGAAGACATCTCTGAGGAACAGATATTTCCTAGAGAATCCTCATACTAATGATGCTATCAACTATAAGAATTTTACAAGCATCAAGAGAGAGAGTAAAACAAAAAAAATAGAAAATGACAAGACACAGAAGCAAAACACCATCCCAGTCCATGTAGCACAAGTGTAGGGACAACAACATAGAGGAAATCAGAAGTCACCAACCTGAAATTTCAGAAATGATAACAGTAGAAGTAAAAATAAAAAAAACAGTTTCACAAGGTTATAGAAATAATAATCTCTCCAATAAAAAAGAAATGATCAAAATTGACATGCTCAATGAATTTGGAGTAGACACAATTAAAAAAAACAGGGGAGCTTAGGAAAACGATGGAAACCATTGATGTCTAACATAGGAAAGAAATAGAATCCATGAAACAAATTCAAACAGACACCCAGAAGATTAAAAATTCACTCAAATGTATGTGCAGTAGATTGAATGAAGGTAAGGACAGAATTTCTGACCTAGAAGACAGGATTGCTGTTAATGACCCTAAAAAGAAAGATATCTTAAAAATGGCAAGAGACCATGAAAAATCAATTCAACAACTCCAAGATGATGCAAAGAAAAATGATAAAAGTTTGATCAGAGTCAAGGAGAAAGCTGGAGATAGTGCAAATGCCATAAAAAGCCTGTGCAAATAAATAATGGCAGAAAACTTACAAAACATCGAAAATGAATTTGACATACAAAGAAGTGAGGCCTATAGAACTTCAATTAGCCATGACCAAAATAATTCTACATCAAGACGTATGATTATCAAAATCCCAGAAATTCAGCACAAAAACAGAATGTTGCAAGCTGTTAGAGAAAAGAAACAAGTAATCTATAAAGAAAAGCTCATCATAATCACAGCAGACTTCTCAATAAAAACCCTTAAGTCAAGAAGATCTTGGAGTGAACTATTTCAGGTTCTGAAAGAAAACAACCTCCAGCCCAGATTGGTGTATCCTGTGAAAGTATCTTTCAAATTCAATACAGAAATATGATACTTCCATGACAAAGAACACCCCAAGAAATTCATGACCACTGGACCAGCTCTACAAAATGCACTGAAGAATATTTTAGAAAGAGATAGCAAAGATCACAATTCCAAGAACACCAGTAAAAAGAAGCCAATAGGCAGGGCAAGCAATTAAACACAGGGGAAACACAGGGAACCATCAACAGGGAAATAATATGAGAAAGATAAGCCAATACATTTCAGATATAGCCATCAATGTAAATGGTCTCAACTCAATGTTCAAAAGAAGCAGACCAGCAGAAAGGATCAAGAAACAACATCAAACAATATGCTGTATACAAGAAATACATTTAAATCAAAACATATTCCTAGACTGAAAGTCAAAGGATGGAAAATAATACTCCTGGTGACAGGAACCTAGAACAATCAGGGGTAGCTATTCTATTTGCAGACAAAGTGACTGAGAGAAAATGAAATTCACTACATCCCTGTAAAGGGAACTATTCAAGAGGAAGAGATATCAATCATAAATATGTATGCACCAAATTCCAGTGCACTCAATTATGTAAACCGTGTATTAATGGACATGAAAAATCAAATAAGTACTAATACAGTTGTAATGGGGGACCTCAATATCCCACTGTCACAAATAGACAGATCAACCAGACAAAAAATCAAAAAGGAAATATCAGAAATGAACCAAACCTGTGAACAAATGCATGTATTCCACTACAAAACATCAGAATGTGCATTCTTCTCAGCTGCACATGGGACAGTCTCCAAAACAGACTACATAATAGCCCATAGAATATCTTTAAGTAAATGCAAAGTAATTGAAATTATCCCATGCACATTATCTGACCATAGTGCAATGAAATTTGAAATCAATGACAAAGAAACCACAAAAACTGCACAAACACATGGAAATTAAATATCACCCTCCTGAACAACTGATGGGTCACAGATTAAAGAAGAAATTAAACAGTATATACAATTATAAGATAATGCCCAGGGATACAACGTACAGGAACTTTCTATATTACATTATTTTATGTTAGATAATGAAATGAGAGTGGTTTTTTTACTTTGATGTTTTCCTTTTTTTTAAATTTTGGGATCCACTTAGTATGATGCCATTAGATTTTTGGTTCTCTGTAGTGACCCACACTGACTTGTAAAATTTTAAGAATAAAATATCATGAAAAGACTTTCTGTTCATTTATATAACTAATTCTGTCTTGCCTGCAGTTCAGTCTCCATTCAAGCTAATGGATATAGGGATTTATTGCAAAGAAAGAATGAAGCTTAGAAGAATTGATAAGTCCTTTAATTGTATACGTAAAGTTCTATATAATGAGTGATATTCTACATCTTCAAACTGAAAAAAGTCCTTGCCCACTACTGAGAAAAGTGAGAGGATAACGTTCTTGCCCAGAAGGACCTTAACAAGGGTCTCCCTATCTTCTGTTCTGGGTGGTCTGCAGTAGAGACAGGTTTGTAAGACTTGTTTTCAATTATCTCTTAGTAAAAATCTCTCACTTGCAATACTGGTCAATGGTCATTATAAAAATTTGTCTTGCACCCATGAGCAGAGTGAATTATTTGTTTAAGAATCATAAGGAGCAATGTGACATTGCTCCAATCAGTAGAGGGATGAAACTAAGCCTGTTGCCAACAAATGCATTTGGAATGAATTTTTCTTGAAGTGATATTTATCAAGTATCTATATATACATGGCATCATGGTAAGTACTATACGATACAAATTCAATAGATGTGGTCCTTGCTATCTGTTAGTTTATGTCTTCCTTTGATTCATATGTTCTTGAAGACTGGTTACAGGGGCAAAATCAGATCATGAAGTTTACATCTCTCTCCCTCAAGAATGTGTTATTGAGGTTTCCCTTGATGTACCTGACTGGGTACGAAACATAAGTGTTGCAAAAGCACTCTTTGTAACTTTCAGCAGTTACTTATTTGTGAAAAGGTCTAACCATCTAAAAATGCAGCTAGAAATTCCAAATAATTATCAAGTTATTCCAAGAAGCTAAGAAAAGATAAGAACCAACTTTCTGGAGGGTATTGGTGATTGCTTCAAAACACAACTTCCTCTCTATGATATTACCCTAGTCTTTGTTTTTCCATTTTGTTTATTGGTACATTTTAGGTATAGAGTACAGTTACATTCATCATTGGGATCGTGTACCTTTACATGATGTGTCTTGGTTCTTATTTTTTCCCCATTCCCCTGCCCTCTCTTCACCCCGTCCACCCTTCTCTATTTACAAAGACTTGGTTTCCATGTTTTTCCTTTTCTCATATTTTTCCCTTCATTTCTTTCCCCTTCTTCTCCCACTTCCCCTATTCCTTTAAACATTTTCTTCCTATTTCACAATATCAATTATACATTTTTACTCTTATTTACACTTTTAGTTTTTCACAGCAGAGAAACTGTTCGGTATTAACACATGTGTGTCCTATTTATTTCACTTAAGAGTATGGCCTCAGTGTAGATCCACTTAGCTACCTTAGAGTCTTTGAAGGTGATTTTTAACCACTATTAAAATCTGAGTAATAAACTAAGATACTCTTTGCCAGTCACAACTGCAAACTTATGTGTCTTCTAGACATATCATTATTAATTCACTTTAAATGGTCATGTGGTAAGTATGGTATGATGGATGCAACCTGGACTGAAAGAAGGACTGGATTTTAGACCTAGCTCAGATACTAAACAACTGGTTAGCCAGGGTAAGTCATTTTATATTTTGACTGTAATATCACATAAAATTAAAAAATTTGATTAAAATACTTTTCAGTTTTAATACTTTATGTGACTGTATGTGGATTGACCACTATGTGGAGGTTGTTCAGTGATCTAAGATTAAGTAAAAGAAAAGGAGATGTCTTTTCTGTGCTATCTTACACATCGATGTCCTCATAATATATTCTCAGTCTGGCAATAATTATTTTAAATTTAAACATTAAATAAATAAAAAAATCAAGTAGCCATCTGATTATAATAGAGAAAGGTAACCTATGAAACCAATAGAAAATTATTTTTAAAGATAACAATTAAAGGTAAAACTGTCTAGATAGCATCTAATTTTATGTTTTGAAAAATTAAAAGTATTTGAAATACAAAACTGGGATAGGCAAAGGGTATCTGTCCAAAATCATTAGAAGTATATTTTGCTTTGCTTTCAGGAGGAAGAAGATAGAGATATCTGATTCCACTTTCTTCATCGTTTTAGATGTCATGGCAAGTAGCAAATGAAAATAGTCCTGCTGGAAATTTTCCACTAAACCTTAAAAAGTAAAACAACAAGCTCATGATAAGGAGATGTGGAGTTTGCTATTCCAAAAATAAATTTAGTAGAGTAAATTTCTGAAACTCATCTATGAGGAAAATCCATTTCAGCTATTAAATCTGTGGCAACATCAATTTCAGTTTTAGTAGCTTTGACTTCCAGAGCATATATCTTTGCCAATTTTCTCTGTTTATTTTTCCATCCATTAGTTAAAAGTATAATCAAAAGATGTCATATCTGGGAAAAACCTTAGTGATCACAGAATTCAACCTGTTTATTTTCCATAACAGCAAATTCTATTTATAGAAGTGACTTCTTTGCTTGTCAGAATTGCCATTGGAAGAGATAAAGTGAGAATCCACCTTGAACTGTGAAAAATGGGAAGGCTAGAAGAAAATTGAAAAAACAAATGCAAAAGAATAGAGAATCTGAGTAAAAAAAACATAAAATGTACAAAATTTCGTCTCAAACAGGGATCATCAAATAATACTAGCTAGCCAATTTTGGCCTGTGTCTTACTTTTCTACAGCTCTCAAGCTATGAATGACTTTTAAAAAATTTTATAAACTTATTTGAATCAAAAGAATGTGTGTCAATATATGCCACATAAAATCCAAAATATTTATTATCTGGCCCTCTACAGAACAAAAAATCTCAGATTAAAACACTACACTGAGATCACACACATAGTATAGCTAAGCAAAGCTACGTTGACCTACATAACAGTTCCAAAATGACTGGATTAATCCAATTACAGTTTGATTCATATATTTTTTATTCCAATGCACTATATCCAATGATCTGACCACCAAAACTAAATGGACAGATGCTTTTTCAAACACCAAGAAGATCTTATTCTCTGGGGAAAAATACAATGTGCAGGATGGATCTAAAAATCAGAAAAGAAATTATCCGCTTTTTGTTTTCCTTCCCTCTTTCTCTTTACATTTTTACATTTTGAACACTTATCAGCTTCTGTTGTGTTTATTTTCCCCTTCTCTTCCTCTGAGGGAACTGTACCTTCAGCCATACAAAGGTATCAATATTAAACCAATTTTGACCTGTAAAATGACAATATCTTGAGGTACATTTGAATAGATAACTTTTCTTTTTGTACTTTTGCTTCTCATTGTTTTGGTATATTTTGCTTTATTCGTGTTTTATTTGAACATACCCGGCTTTTTATTAGTATAAAGCTTTTTTATACTATAAATTTTGTTTCTTGGTTTATAGACTTGTCTGTTTGCAAGACCTTAATTGATGGAAGATACTCCTTATGCTTCACTGAAAGTGCATTGACCTGGCCTTTACTACCTATAGTCATACACAATGATAGTCAATTTAGCATTTTTATTAGCACATGTTTCCATGACACGTTTATACTTCTCATTTGAAATTACTACATGTACACAACACTTCTCAAATCCTTTGTTTCTGCTTTCCCTCCCCCTGCCTCCCTCCATCTCTTGTTACCCCTCCTTCCACTTCCCATTATCTGTCTTTTATTTTGATCTTTATAACTTGGGTTTCTCATGTAAGAGAAACCATGCAGTATCAAAGATTGTGTGTCTGATTTATTACACTTAACATCATGATCTCAAGATATATCTATCTTCCTACAAATGACTCAAGTTCATTTTTCTTTGTGGCAGGTTAGTACTCCATTGTATGCAAATACCACCTTTTCCCTGTTCATTCATCTGCTGATGAACATATTTTATAGAGAAATAAACAAGTTCTACTGTAACATGGAAATGCATAGGCCATCAAAAATATACACAAAATTTCAAAGAATTTTGCTAATTAGCAGGTAAAACTATGAAGAGACAAGATATTTTTCACCCAAGTTTTATCTTCTATCTTACTTTTCTCATTGCTGAGACAAATACTCAAAAGCCAACGTTAAAACAGGAAAGGTTTATTTCAGCTGACATTTCATTTTCTAGAGGTTTCAGTCTATAACCAGTTGGCTCCAACACAGGGTGGCATGATAGAGGAAAAACAATTCATAGCAGACAGATGACAGCCAAAGCACCAAATACATGACTAGTGACAAGCAAGGAACACAGCAGCTCTTTCTGTCCCTTATATCTTATCCAGGCTAACCTTAGGGCAGGTAGCACTCACACCCTTAATCCTAGCACAGGAGAATCAATTCAAGCATCACATCCTTTATCCAAGTAGCACATATACCAGATCCAGCCACCTCCAAAAAGCCCCACTATGTCTGCATGAAACTTTGGGGAACATCTAGATATGTCATAACACTCTGTTCCTTGCCCCCCCAAAGATTCATGTATATTTCTTTATGAAAAAGGGCATTTTGTCCATCTCTAAGAGTTGCAAATGTCCTAATTTCAACATTGCTGAAAAGTCCAAATCCAAATTCTCTTCTGAGACATAAGGCAAACTCTAAGCTATGAGCCCCTGTACAAATGAAAAGAAAGATAAACACTTCCAACATATAATGGCACAAGTTAGCTATTTTCATTCTAAAAGGCAAAAAGAAAGGGCTAGAAATGAATAGCACCAAAGCAATTCCAGCATCCAGCCAGGCAAACATTAAGTCCTGTAGTTCCATGTCTAGCATCTGAGGTAAGCTGTGGCAAAATGTGAACTCCAAAGGCCTTGTGTGGCTCAGTCCTTATGGCACTGCTGATGGTTATAGTTCCCTTGGTTTCTCTCTTGGCCCAGTTCTGCTCCTTGTAGTTTTCCTCAGATGTTCCACGATCTTGGCTTCTCCAAACTTCTGGGGTCTCCACTGCATGTTCAGCTTCACACTCACAACTTCACACATTGCCCTCTCAGGGGCACACTGCCTAACCTCCCAGACTGTCTTCTGAAATCTGAGTGGAAGCCTTCTTTACACTTTGACTCTTGGATTCTGCATGCACCTAAAACCAGCACCAAGTGCATGATGCCAAGGTTTGCTACCAGCTGGAGCAGCAGCCAGGCTTCCTTCTTTCTTAGATATATGGGTAGAGTGCCTATGAACAAAACCATGAGGAACAAGTTCCCTAGACCACCACTATTCTGGAACATGGTGCTCTGAGGCTCTCTTCTCAAGTCAAAGTTTCTCACTTTTACAATTGTGAGGCTGCAAATGGTGGAATCCTTCTGGTTCTTGTAAAGTCTGCAGGCCATCTTTCTATTGTCCTCTTCTGAAATACTTGGCTTTTTTTGCTAGTCTTTTTAGTGACTAATTCCTCCTCTCTTTCATCTTTGCAGGCCACAGCTTTACTGGAGCTTCCCTTTTAGACAAACACAAAACATTTTAAATCATTCTACTGGGCTCTTTGCTCTTCATTCTCAACATAAATCTGGCAAAAATCCCCCAACAACAGCCGAGCCATGGGTTCAACATTAGACTGTCTTGAAATTTCTCCTGCAAAATTGCTTAGTCTGCCACCCATAATCTAAGCCTTAGACAAAGTCTCTGGACATGAGCAAAATGCAGACAAAGTTTCTGCCAAGGCATAACGCACATGTTCTAGAGTTCAATAACCAATGTAGTCCTTCTTAGACTACATGAGATTGATCTTTACCCACAGCATTTTATCAGCATTCTGGTCTTCTGAACTCTGACTAGAATCTACCGTCATGTATAGCCTCAGGTATTCCAGGGCTGCTTTTTCAGCTGGCCTCTCTGAACCTTCCCAAACTCTTCCCACAAGCCAATTTTAAAGGCTCCTGAACCACATGGTCAGATACAGTCACAGAAATGTGTTGGGAACACTTCTCTGGTACCAAATTATATATTAGTTACGTTTCTTGTTGCTGAAACAAAATGCCCAATACCCAAAATTAAAGAAGAAAGATTTATTTTGACTCACAGTTTGTAGAGGATTCAGTCCACAGTCCACTGGCTCCAAGGCAGGGTGGCATGTAAGAGGGCAACCTAGGAAAGAAACACTTCATGGCAGACAGAAGACAGCCAAAGCAGCAAACAAGTGACTAGCAACAAGCAAAGAACACAGCAGCTCTTTCTGTCCCTTATATCTTCTCCAGGCTAACCTTAGGGCAGGTAGCATTCACATCCTTATTCTTAGCACAGTTGAATCAATACTAGCATCACATGCTTGCTCCCAGAAGCACATATACCAGATCTAATCACCTCCAAAAATACCCATGTATGACTTCATGAAGCTTTGGGTGAACATCTAGATACAAACTCTAACATCATCCGTGTTTGTATATGGAATAGGTTAATTTAACTGAAACATTAACCTTCATCATTATCACCTTTTCTTATTTAAAAGTGGTACTAAGTCAAGCTTGCAGAAATGAGCCTTAGGGTGAGGAAATATAGTCAATTAGAATTTAAGATAATCTTCCTTTGCATTATTAGGGATTACGATGCAAAAGTGTGGAGACCAGAAATCAATAAGTTCAAATTTCTTCTTAGAGGAATATTGCTGTGAATGCAATTATTGATTATGTCAATATATTTACAAAGATAAACGAGAAACATTTTTAAAAGAAGTATACTGTACAGGAATGTTGTTTACTATAATCATTTAGAGCATTTAATTTGAAATCACCTCAATCTGAACTTGTGTCCCCATTTCTTCTCTTACTACCTATGCATATTTTTGGCATATTATTTGATTTTCATCTTTCTCTATAAAATGGAGATATCACCTACCTACCCCAGTTACTTCTTCTGAATGGAAAAGGAAGTAGTATAGATAAAGTATGTATTCAATAATGGTTTTGGCAATAATGTTTGTGTATATAGTAATAATGATTACTTAACATGTATGATGAAATTGTTGATAATCTTCAATTTCACTAGAGTTATGAATAAAACAGGTGTGTCAGGCAAGAAAGAAGTGCAAATAGAGGCATGTTATGTACCTCAAGATAATTTCTCATCTCACACTATCTTTTTCTTACCAATTCATGATGAAAGGAAAAATATTTTTCCATATTTCATGATAAAAATGAAGGACTCCAAAGTGGCTTAAAGTGAAACTATGCATATCTTACTTCATAAAACCAAAAATCTAGCCAGAGGGCATGCAAAAACATAAACAGAGAAAAAGTGTTGGACAAACCATCTTAAATTTGATCATATCAAAAGCAAAGGTCAATGACAACATCTATATTTGTAGAGTGGAAAAGGTGGTGGCAGGTTATCTTAGTATGCATTCAAACTTTTAGAAGTGTTAAATGTTATTAATAAGCTCTTAGAAGAAATTTCTATAATATATAATATAGGATCTATTATAAAATTAATACATGCATTAGATATAATAATAAACATATGCTTCTGAAGTTTGCTAAACATAGTGTGTTCCTAAATGTCAAAACAAGTCAAAGAGTATAACAACCTATCTACAAACTGACAGATTTGAGTGTTGTCTTGCTTTTAAAGTTTTATATATACTCTATCTGAAATACCATTTCTCCTCTCACTTCACTTACTAACTCTTACACTTTCCACAAGTCCTAGGTTTTACATTCAAATAATGATAAAAATAACAAGAAAAATTACTTCTTTGGCTGCCTCCAATTCCTTGTTTCTTCAAATCCATGCTGGTTGAATTTTCTGTGTGCTATTTTCTATGGTCTCAATATCATAGTACTCATTATATGACTCTCAACTTAATTATTTCTGTTTTTTCCTAGACTATAACCTCCTTTAGGATAAAAATGTGTTATGGTTTAGGTAAAAAATGTCCTCCCAAAGTTTCATGTATTCAGAAGTGGAGCATGATCAAAAGAATATATATCAGCATGGCCTCCAAGAACTTTGCCCCTAGATCCTTTCTTTTTTTTCCTGCTTCTTTATCTTCATGAAGTGAGCAGTTTTCTTCCACCAGGCCCTTTCACCATGCCACTTGTGCCATGGAGCCTGCTTACCATAGACTGATCCCCTCAAACAATGAGCCAAAATAAAAATCTCCTATGTTAAGTAGTGGGTGTCAGTTATTTTGTCCCAGTGGCAGGGAAGATGAATAATATAGAAAATTTGTGGCCTGGGGATTTAGCTCAGTGGTGCCACACCTGCCTTGCAAGCACAAGGTCCTCAGTTCAATCCCTGGTACCAAAAAAAATAATAATAAAATTTGTACCAAAGATCTGAGGACATTGTTATGAATATGTGTAAACTTGTGCTTTAGAAACTTTTGGAACTGAGTTGTTAGGAGAGTTTGAAAAACTTTGGAGATGCTAGGTAGAGAAGCCTTGGAATTCTGTAAGCAGACATTGATGAGAGATCCTGATGGGAGCTCAGAAGACCAGAATGCTGACAGGAATGCAGACAAAGAGGCCACCCTCAAGAGGTTACAACTGGGAATGAGTACTGTACTAAACTAGAATATATGTGTGTTTTATTCTGGCAAAGAATTTGTCTATGTTTTGTCCATCTCTCAAGACTTTGTGTGAGGCTAAATTTAAAAGTGGATGACCAATTGATCTGGTACAGGAAACGTCAAGGGAGCTCAGTATTCAGACAGTAACATAAGTACTGCTGGCTGCTTTTAGCTAGGCACTCAATGAGAATCAGGAGAGAAATGGAAAACTTAATGAACTAAGTTTGGAACATGGCCATTAAGGAAAGGCCTGTACAGTTCAGGTGCAGGAGAGCATGGTTCCTGAAAAGATTGGCGTTAAAAGAAAAAAAATAGGCTAAGTATTTTGCATCATGACAGTAAGAAAGGTGGACTGAGTGTATCAGGGAAAATTTCAAGATCCCTCACATCAAGGGCTGAAGAGTTTAATATGGTAAACTCAAGATTATGGTATCGAGGTGCATCCATATTCTTAAGTGAAATAAATTGGACATACAAGTTGAAATATTGCATTATTTCTCTTTTGTGAGAAACCCAAAAGGTAAAAAAGGAGTGTAATAGAGAATAGATATTCAGAAGTAGGAAGAATATATTCAAATGGTAAGGGAATTGGGGGAGTGGGGTAGGATAAGGGAAGGATGGGAGAAGGAAAAAAAGAGAATGGAAGGAAAAAATGGAAACAGCTTTGCAAATGGGAAGGGCAAGAAGGATTGAAGGGAGGGGAGGCAAAGAGAAACAAAGAATTAAAATATATTATGTAGAGTTACAAATTCCCTATGATGAATATGATCAATATATAGGACAAATGTGTACTAATACAAAATAAAGTTAGAAAGAAAAAAATAATAAAAAGGTAAACTCTTTAGAAACACTTTGCTTTGAGAATAGAGCCTCAGGGTATCCTGCTCATTGAGGAACATGGAGAGAGGAAAGTGTATCCCTTAGTTTAGCTACCAAGGCACTTTATTGAGGTAATTGCAATCATGATTCAAGGGGTTTGGCTACTGTTCCAGAGTCTGGCCTTGTAGTCATGCCTTGGCATTATGCATATGGTGCTGGCTTTTTTGGTGTGCAGAATGCAAGTGTGGTGGATTCATGGCAGTTCCCCCAGATTTCAGAAGCAGACCCAAAAGGCCAGGCAATAATGTGTCAGAGAGTCACAGTCTCTGCCATGAGCCACTGAGAGGGTGATATGCGAATTTGTGAGAGTGAAATTGAAATTGCAGTGGACACTTCAGGAAGTTGGAGATGCCAGATACATGCTTTGTTTGCTGAGGAAAATCTCAGACAGTGTGCAGAGCCAGACCAAGAAAGAGCTCAGGCAGGGTGCAACCAGCACAGCCATAGTATCTGGTATCCTGAAGACCTATAGATCTCACATTTTGCCACAAACTGCTCTAGTGCTACACATGTACCTACATTATTTAGTGCTTATACTGCTGGGTTTTTGTCTTGCTTTTAGTCTGATTCCTTTCTATCATCCTGGTTTTCCCTTTGGGAATGGGTCCTCCCTCATGCCATTGTATGTGAGAAATATTTAAGTTAATTTTTGATTTTTATAAGGGGTTCACAGCTAAGTGTTTGCCTTGAGTTTGGGAGGAGACTACGTCCTTTGACTTTTGAGAAATGCTGGAAATGTTATGTGTTTGGTGGCTCTAAGAAATAGATCGAATGAATTTTACATAATAAGGTGATAATATGGCATTTAGGTACCAGGAATTGAATGTTGTGATTTAGATTTTTAAATCCCCCCCCAGAGTCTCGTGTATTTGGAGGCAGAAAAGCAGAACCTATTCAGAAGAGGAGATAAGGTACTGACCTAGAAGTGTGTATGATTGCCCATAGCTCCTCCCTTTTATCACTGTTTTCTGGTACTATGAGGGAAGAAGCTTTCTTCTGCCAGGCCCATTTGCCCTGCCATTTTTGCTCTGGAGGCAGCACAACCGTCAGCTGCAGCCACTAAAACTGTGAGCAATAGTAAAGCTCTCTTTCAAATTTCAGGTGCTGGTGTTTTGTCTTGGGGATGGGAAAGTGTTGATACAAAGCATATCTGTTTTGCTCTTTACTCTATCCTCAGTGCATGGAAATAACAAGTATATAGTAAATAGAATGAATCCACTGAGAAAAAAGGGATGGAAGTCAGAATAAACAAATAGTTTATCCTATTGACTGCAAGTCTAACTTTGTGTATTCTGTGATTTAAATAGTACTAGAACCAATCTTCTCCCCCAAATAATTCCTTTACCTTTTCTTAGAGTTTCAATTTCCACTGTGTACTTCTACTTTTTTGGTTTATAAAGATCATTTAACATTCCATTAACTTCATTAAGATTCTGGAAATATATACTGTGTTACAGCATTTTGTTTCTACATTACTTGACAATATAAAAGTCTTGAGTAATAACACATCCAAAATAAGATTCTAGGATAGCATTGTACAGTAGACATTTTGTAATAATAACATTGCTATTGCTACTGAGAAAGTGAATTTTTAATTTCATTTAAATTTAATTAATTTATATATTGAATAGCAATATATGGCTAATGGCTACTCTATTACACAGTATATTTATAAAAGGGAAAGAAAACCAAAAAGGGAATAAGTAGAATAGCAATCCAGGAAAATAAAGGAGACCTTTATGGTTTTAGTCCTTTAATGTTCACAGTTCTAATTCTCATTCTGGAACTATTAAATTAGGTAATATATGACAACAATAAAATGACAAAATAACCAAAGACCTGGTAGTTAGAAAAACATAAAATATGTAGCTAACAGTGTAAATAGAGAATGCCATTATTTCAACATTCTTGTATTTAGGAAGCCTTTAATATTTACCAAATACAGAGAGAATCTGTACAATTTTTTCAAAGCCTAGAATCCCACCATAGTGCACACAACTATAATTTTCTTCATGTCATTGATTTATGTTAAAGTTAGAATCTCAAATTTATTAGAGCATTTTGCTTTTGATTTAATTTATCTCTATACTTGTCCTGTTTTTAGCATTTTTCATGTTGTTGAGTCATAGCATGCTGACATTTTCTGTATGCTTACTGATACATGATGACTTTGCAGCCAGAAACACAAACCACTTAGGAGTCATTTAGTGAATGGAACAATCACCAGAATCAATAATGCATTGGTTCATTCCTAAATTTATGTTAAACCTTTCATATGAGCAAACAACTTATCTAATAACTTTTTGCTATTGGTATAGAAACTTCAGATAAATATACGAATTTTCATTTTTCTGATTTTCTGTAACTTGGGATCATCGCATGAGCTTAAGGTCCATAATTTACAACTATATAAATATTCATAGAACATTTCATCTCTCATGGCTGCCAAATATATGGTTATAAAAGTTAAAAGTGGTAATGAATTTAAATATCATTAACTGAAACAAAAGCTATACCAAGACTGGTATATTTAAGTCAGGTAAGCATTTACCTGTTTTTTTTCTGATATATATTCTTTTTACATAAATATCAGCACAATATTCCTACTCTATATTGATAATCATTACAGAATTGTATACCCAATGCTGAAATACCAATGGATTTGCTGACTTTGGTTAGTTAAGTGGGGAAATAAATATTAAACCAATAGTTTGACTGTAATGACTAAGTGGTTCAGTGAATTGTCCAGTTAATTATGTCAGATATGTTGCTAAAGAATCCCCCCCAACAAGTAAACTGAGTGTCATTCCTTCTGATGAAAAGGAAAAGGCTGAAATTGAACCATTTTTATTTGTGACGATCCATATATATACATATATATGTATATATATATATATTATACATTTCAATTGCATTAAAATCTAAGTAGAAATTGAAGCCCCACCAGGAATATGTAAATATGTATGCAGTTCTATGATATTACAGCTCTGACTGTTCATGATCACATAGTATTCTACATTTGTATTTCTGACCATATGCTTGTGTTAAATCATTCAGTATGGCCTATCTTTATTGTGCAAAATTAGATGAAATCCTAAAGGTATTTGTGCCTTTTTGCCATGCAAGCATGTTGAGGAACTGATCTGCTCATTTTATAAAATAATGTGTTTATAAATCTCCAATACTACTTATCTCTGAGGTCATGTCAATGGCATGAGGTAACAAAATAAAAATGAGCAACTACCTAAGCCTAAATCTAAATCTACTTTCAATGTTCAATGTTATTGTCTGGTGAATCATTCACTTGTGATTCAATTCACTTTTATCTGTCCCCATGACTTGCAATCATAGCAAAGCTCACATTTACAGGTTAAATTTCACTATCAAATATCTACATGTAAAGCAATAAAATCTTATATTTTCTTTGGGTTCTTTTGCTACTATACATATCTGGTACATTAGGGACAGAAGTCATATCAAGGTAAATTCATGACTCAGTAAATACGGAATGATATAAATTCCAACCTAGCCACCAATCTCGTTGTCTAATCATTAGTTGTAGGACTTTGGATAAGTTAGTTAACTTTTTACTCCTTTATTGTATTTGAAAGAAAATAGTGTTGTGACTGGCATGAATCTTTGGAGCTAGGGGGTTTCCCATGAAATGACCCTCCATTTCGTGGGTTCGTGTCTTCACTCCCATGAAGAAAGAAGGAGCAGGCCAAGCCTAGCTCAAAGCTGAAAGCCTCATGTGGAAAGTGGGAAAGTCAGGATCCTGCACAGAATGAGGAAGTCAGAAAATGAAGGTAGAGCCAGGGATTTAGCTCACTGGGGCCACCTCCTGCCTCACAAGTGGAAGGTCCCAAGTTCGATCCCTGATACAAAAGAAAGAAAGAGCAGAGTCAAATGGGACTGCCAGTCCTAGTTCTTTGAGGTATCTCCATACTGATTTCCACAGTGCTTGCACCAGTCTACACTCCCACCAGCAGTGG
>NW_004624851.1:6587658-6670233 GCF_000247695.1 Heterocephalus glaber | reverse complement strand
CATTCTTCTCAGCTGCACATGGGTCATTCTCCAAAATAGACCACATACTCACACATAGAACATGTATAAGTAATGAAATACTAGAACTCAATCAAACTCTTGAACAAATGAACTTAACAGATGTTTACAGAGTTTTCCACCCCACAAAGTCAGAATACACATTCTTCTCAGCTGCACATGGGTCATTCTCCAAAATAGACCATATACTCACACATAGAACGTGTTTAAGTAAGTGCAAAGGAATTTTAGTTTTCCCCTGTGTATTATCAGACCATAGTGCGATGAAATTGGCAATGCATAGCAAATGAAACTGGAAAAATTTCATAAACAAGTGGCAATTGAACAACACACTTCCGAATAACCAATGGGTCACAGAGGAAATTAAAGGAGATCATTTTTAAAATATGTCATGTACTGTTATATGTAGAAAGTTACGTGACTCTCTTTTATTTCCCTTTGTCATAGAAAGAGTAGGAAGATGCTGCTTCCTAGTGTAGGGACAGTTAGTGGGAAAGGTAGATAGAGACATAGGTCATGACTGGGTGTCTGATGGATATAGAAATGACCCCATGCTTACTTTGTACTATGTACTTGAGGGAGTTGTCTTTTGTAACCGTTTCATTCATTTACTGTGTGCTCCTAGACACCATGACCCTTATCGCACACCAGAAGAAAAGGCTAAGAGAAAAATTGGCCTAGATTACACCATTCAGTTGAACAGTTATTTTTAGGGACCAGCTTACCTCTCTAAGTACAAGCAGAGTGAAGATCCCTTGTTGAGAAATTCTCTTGAATTCTCCCTGCCTTGTAGTCCCACTCCCTGGCAGCTTCCCTCCACATTCACAATATTATAAATAAACCTTTGCTTCACACTACTTTCATTTCTGACTTCCCCATTTTCCACTGGAGGCTTTTGGCTTTGTTCCAGCTGCACCTTACTTCATTCTTCACTGGAGTGAGGGCAAGGAGCCGAAGAAATGGAAATGTCTCTACATGGGAGACCCCTAGCTCCCCAGACTCCCACCTGACAGCTACACTGGGGTGCTAGTGAAACCTGAGCTGGCAGATATCATTTATAAAGATCATGAAGTAACTTTGATAACCATTAGAGTAATGAAGATGTCTGTGAACTTGGTCACGATAAACACTTAACTGTGCAGTTCAATGTATCATCTTTGGATGTAGCAATAAAATATGAATTGTAGAGAGACAGCCGTTATTTGATATTCCTATTCTTGAGCACATTGTTCCAAGATGTCTATAAGTAATAGTCACATGAGTTTCTGTGTGTGTGTGTGTGTGTGTGTGTAAAATTTAATCATTAACAGCAGAATTCTCTGGCTGATAAGACCCAGGAAGAACCACTGTAATACTAACAAAGGTAGTTGAAAAAATAAAAATATTGAGGTATGAGTAATTTCATTTGCTTGATACAAAATAACTTGACTGACTGTTGTGGTTTTTCTCTTGATTTAAATTCTCTAAGAATAAATTTTGAAATTTTGTTACTTCTTGTAAATTGTAGTTGTCAGTTTTCTACCTTTCATTACAAAGAAAGTAACCACACCCAACCTAATTGTTCTTCTAATTTATAAGCTAAATCTTTAGAGTATACAGTAAGCTTTCAACTCTGTGAGGATTAATTCACATCTAACTTTCCTGATTGTGTGTGGCAACCACACATGTAAAACAATTCATCATCCAATCTAATCAAAATGTAATTATGTATTCTGTAATATTCCTCACTTTGGCTTGAATTCAATGAACTGTGTCATACAAATAATAATCAGTAATAACCTGACACATAAAAATAATGTTTTCAATAATGATAAATGTTAAACTGCAAGAATTATTTCAACAGCAAGATATGAAGTTGTAAGAAAATAATAGACAAATTGTGTTACTAGTCTTCTTTTTCCTCATTTTTATTTCATAACTCAAATACAAAACTCAACTTCACTGAAGCTTTCCAGTGAAAGTTCTATCACAGAGACTCTCAAAAAATGTAATTTAAGGAAGGATAACCAAAAGTGATTACATGTAATGTAATGGGATATTAACTTCTTTAGGTGACTTTGGCTACAAAAAACCAAAACTTCAGTACTTCCCACTCAATAAAGAGGAAAATATTTTAACATTAAAATTAAGTTATTAAAGGATATCAGATTCATTGGATTGAAAAGATCAAGTAAGAGTAGCCATTTCTAATCTGTGGTATAAACATCACTTAAGGGGATAATTGTGAATGCAATAAATATAAAAATCAAAGTTGAAATTGCCATGTAAATAATAATAAAAGTGGCTGCTTCTGCCAAAATAATGTCAACTGATACAGATTGTACAGCATCATAATTATCAGAACTGACATATGTGAAATGATTATAAATTAATGGTTTGTAGAACAAATTCATATGGTACAGATTTTTGTTAAGTAGACACAATGACAGGGAACAAAAGACCTTTAAACAATGTAAAATAATGAAATTGATCTAAAATGGTATAGTGCACATGCAGCATAATTTATGAGACCATTTTTCATATGATTGAGGATGAATTTATATACCTAGTCACTTGAATGGGTGGACTTCATTACATTCAGCTATTACTACAGCCTGTTTGACAGATTTGATTAGCCTTACTGTAACTATTTTACCAGTGAGTCAATCTCAGGAAAGGTTACAAAGCTGAAAATGAAATCTATCACAGGTTATGTGATTGATTCCAAGAACTAAAAATAAATTGGAAATATTATTGCTCTTACAAATTTAAATGTATTAAATACAAACAAAATGATACCTTATTCAATTCTCAAGTTTTATGAATATCTCAAAGATTTCCCTTCATTTTTTTCATTCTTTTGATTTGATAAATTGAAAAATAGAAGTGGATTTTGCCCAGAATGTGTAAATTTATTTTTTCCAAAGCTCAAAATTTCTATAGAACGCTTCATTTCTTTTTGTTTTGTTTTTTGAGACAAGGTCTTGATATGTAGTCTAAGCTAGACTTGAACTTGTGTTAATCTTCCTGCCTCAACTTCCCAAGAGTTGGGATTATAGGCGTGCAGTACTACACCTGGCCCTTCTTTTTAAAGTCATAGCCATGTTACAACCACTGGAAAATGTCTTCTTTATTTTAAATATCTATTCATACAATATTATTTTCCACTTTATGGACAGGTTCAATATATAGGAAGGACATAAACTAGTAGATATATAGTATTCTTAATTAAAATCTTCTCAGAGAATAAAATTTTATTTCTTGGTTATATATTCAAGAACTTATTTTTGTGTGCTCATAGGATGGTTTTAGTTTACTAATGTTTGGCTAATGCTAGAAATAAGTATAAATTGAAATTCATTCATAAGAAAATGAGACTTCATAACTCTTTGTAAACAGAACTTGTGTTAATGTTTACAACATGATTCCACTTTTGTGAGCAATAAACTGTGTCTGCATGACACCAAAACATCTGGATGCAAAGTGAAAAATGTTGTCAATCATCTAGATGTTTCTGATGCTTTGTAGTTAGACAAAGTTTCCAAATGATTGACTGAGATGTTCATCCTCACAGTGAACATGAATAGATTATTCCATCTGGTACTCCACGGAGGTAGACCATCAAAAGATAGTTAAAAGATAGAACGTGAGATCCAAGACAGAAAAAATGATAAGATAATACCTATAATTATTTTATTTTCACATTAACTTTTTGTGTTTTTGTTAACAGAATAATTCAACATAAATTATTTTCTTTTCAATGTTCTATGACTTATAGAAAATAAATGTTGTGTTGACTAGTTGCAAAAATGTATAGGTACCTGGAGACAATATATATAAAATAGATAAAAATGATAGTTTTATTTGCTGCTTCCCTCAGTTACCATGGATTTAAAATGATATATGTCAAATAAAATCATAAATATAAAAAGTGGGCAGAAATTTTGGAAATCCTGGAGTCAATGAGTAAGCATTCATTAAAAATTTATGATAAATCATCTAATTCTTCACTATATATGTAGCCTCCATTATATGCCAGTCTCTAAGTACAGATTCAGGAATGCACATTAAATCAGATAAAATTTTTGCCTTCAGGAAACTTGCATTCTAGTATTGCGTATAGAAACATTAACAGGTAACAATAGCAGAGTGAGAGAATTTCCAAAAGATATATGAACAATATTATTAATACACCAATTATAGCACCATTTTCTGTCTGCTGTCTGGGAAGGAAAACAGTTAAGGAAACTTTAATAGGAGAAAGGTTGCTTGTGTAAAATCATGAAAGAAAAGGAGAAAGAACAATTCAAAATGCTGGAACTTTTTTAAAAGAGAAGACAGGAGATCATGCCTGAGCAAAGCCTGCATTCAGAGTCACAAGAATATTTGTCCCAAACAAAAAGTGCGTGGTTAGTCAGGGGATAGTATACACAATGATGTGACTGTGTCTTGAGAGATAGGGAACCAGGAGAAACCTCTAAATATTATTGTTTAGAAAGATAAGTAGATTACCTAAAACAACAAGATACTGAAGCAACAATCGCTGAATGGGAAAGGGAAATCTTCCCTTTCTGTGCAATGGTCAAAAGAAAAACTAAACATTCTCTTGTAAGTACTGGCTCTCCTACTAAAGAAGAATACAGCCTGAGTAGACAAAATGTCTGACTACACTCAAGTAAATGGGAAGCCATCAAGTGATGGGAAGCCTTCTTAGCAACTCCTCCTACCCTTTGCGTTTGTAGACAGAGCAGGAAATAGACTTGGGCTGATGTCGGCCTGGAAGACATCTTGGGTAATTCTCTCTGCCTAGTTGAAAAAAATCTCTACATTTTCTATAACTCCAAGATGAATCTATTACAGCACTACAGGGAAGAAGTGGAGATCCATTCTATTAATTACTGTGGACACTGCAAAAAAGGTGACTGGGACAAAGTAAAGCAAATATCACAAGAATTTGACTTCGCCTCTGAGGTCACAGTGGAAGGAAATCTGAGCTGGGATAATCCAAATGGAGTGAACAGATAGGAATGAAACAGTGGCAGTTTGAATATAGTGGTAGGCAAGGAGTTGATCATGTGGGGTTTCATAGGGGGAGACAGACTTAGTCTTGGGATACCCAGCATCATAAGGCTAGACACCAGAGGTGCCCAATGAAAACACAGACTATCCAAACTCATCCCTCCAACAACGGCTTAGAGGGACTGAGAATAAATGCAGCAGTGTGCAGAAATTGGCCAGACATGCCTCCAAAAGTGTAGTCTTCAAATTTACAGAGCTCATGCTTTGAATTTACCCACACATTATGTGTGTGACAGATTACATTCAGTTAAAAGTCTGAATTCTCTGGCCTACTCATTCCAGGTACAAAAGAGTTTAAATTGGTAAGTAGGAGATAGTTCCACCACTGCCAGAGTATCCTGATTTGCAATCCATAACAATAGAGTGTCAGAGCTTACATTCCTGTTCTATATGGCCTTTCCTATTTAGAAACAGGCAGAGGAAAACTCTGGAGTCACTTTGACTTTAATGTAAATACCACCACAAGGAAAAATATTGAATCAACTTTTTTCTTTTTTAGAAAAAATTTTGATAAGTGCCAGGGATGCACATATGTGTTTTGAGTGCTTATGAGTACAGTAACTCCCTAACTTATGAACATTTGTGTTGCAAACTTTACAGATATGAAAGGACCTCATATTAGGAACATTTGTAGATGTGAACAAACTGCAGAAGTAGCTCACAGGTCTATCAGACATTGTCACAGTTGTGCTGCTGTGTGCTTACTGGACACTGCAATGTTGTATAGTAGTACAGTGCTCAATCAGTGCTTAGGAAGTCTGAAACATTATATTTGTGTCAAAGGTGTATAAGACTTACTTTGTCAGACTTACCAACAAATCAAACTTACAAACATTCTTCAGGAATGGAGCTCATTTGTAAGTTGTGGACTTTCTGTACCAGTTGTTGATTTTTACTTCTATACACCTTACCATGACACACTATGTTCTCCTACATCAAGAGTTGTTTCATAGGGTTCATTAAAATTGTGTTTCTATTCATTAATTTAATTCTACTGCCCTCTATCTTTTCTTACATTCCATTTAGGTTTTTCATCTCCTCTATTTTCTTCACCTTTCAAACTCTCTCAAATATCTCTTTTTTCATTTTCTTACAAATAAATATTATCATTAAATATTATCTTCTTTCTCTTTTAGAGTGAGGTCATTCTGTGTATGTAACTGTGTAGGGGTTAATTATTGCTTTTTCACATATAGTGTCATGCCTTGTTTTGTCGGTTTCTCCCTCAAAAAGTGTTGTTTCCTGTGTATTCTGTGTTTTTCTGCTATATTATTAACCAGACTAAATCTCCCTTACTCCATATCTTTTCTTCCTGTCCATTTCTCCTCTCTCTCTTTTCCCTCACATAGCTCCTTTCCTGATATAAAGATGTCAACATGAAAACCTATTTTTCTCTTTCTTTCTCTTTTTTCTTTATCTCTTTTTTTTCTACTATTTCCATCCTCTCCTATATTACTATTCCTTTGCCTTCCTGGGTTAGTGAAAGAGTAGAATTTTTTTTACATTTTAAATTAATTTTTGATTTATGTATAGTTCTTTGGATGTTGATTTTACTAATAGATGTTCTCTCTTCACAATACAGTGCTAGGGATTGAACCAAGTACTTTGGATAAGATAGGTGGGTGTTACATCACACACAAAGTCAAGGACATATCACAGGGAGAAAGGCAATTGTTGAAGATCTCCACAATAGTGTTGAGATTTCTACTCAAACTGATCTGCAAATATAAACACAAAATATGAGTCATAAAATAACATGAAGCCTCTTAAAATGTGCAACTTCCCAAAAGATTACCCCAAAGATGCTGAAGTATATGAAATACCAGACAAATATGTTTTAAAACCCATAGTAAAGGCTGCAGACAGGCAGGTCTGCCCACACCCTACCGAGGTCCCCAGTCGCGCGGAACACATGCCGAATCAGCCTGCTGCAGACAGGCAGGTCTGTGCACGCCCTACCTAGGTCCTGAGTCATGCGGAAGACACCGAATCACCCCGCTGCAGACAGGCAGCCACCTGATTCCACACTACAAAGACACAGAGGACCCCAGGCCACCAGACCAAGGTACTGAGTCCCACTGTTCTCGGCCCAGAGGTAGGGGCTTCTGAGCCATCGTCCCACTGCTCCTGGTCCAGAGGAAGGGGCTTCCCGGTCACCATCCATCCTGATGCTCCCAGCCCAGAGGAAAGGGCTTTTGGGCCACCTTGTGTCTCGCTGCTCCTGTCCCAGAGGAAGGGGCTTCCGGGCCACCATCCCTCCCACCTCTCCCGGCCCAGAGGGAGGGGCTTCTGAGCCACCATCCCACTGCTCCTGGTCCAGAGGAAGGGGTTTCCCAGCCACCATCCCTCCGGCTGCTCCCAGCCCACAGGAAAGGGCTTTTGGGTCACCATCTCTACCGCTGCTCCCAGCCCCTGTCCCACCTCACCCAGCTCAGAGGAGGTAACCCGTGCAGGTGCTAACAGCCCCCTGTCCCAGTCGAAATGAGAAAATATGTAAATAAGTCTCAAAACCAGACTCCCAGATCACCTACAGCAACCCCAAAGGGAAATGAGATGGAACACTCTGATACTCAACCACCTGGACCCACTGAACTGGCAACAAAAGGGAATCTGGAAAAAATGAAATCAGAAATAATTTCTCAGATAACAGGAGAAATTGTGCTCCTATTGCAAGACATGATTAATAAATCTAGAGAGGAGATAAGGAACATGATGGAATCCCAACATAGGAAAAAAATGGAATCCATAAAACAGATGCAAATAGATTTCCAGGACATGAAAAACTCCATTAAAACCCATAGTAAAAATGATCAATGAGATTAAAGAAAATACACCTAAGCAGCTGAATAAATCAATTATTAAAATGATCAATGAGGGGAGATGAAATACAATAAACAATTGAATTAAGAAAGACGATGTGGTAGATGAAAGACAACTTCAATAAAGACGTAGAGGTTATAAAAACTCAAAGAGAAATAATAAAAATAAAAACTTGACTAAGTCTAAAATAACTCAAAAGTCTCAATAGTAGGCAAGTGAGTCAGAAAAAAAGGGTGTAAGTACTTAGACAAGTTGAGTGTAGTAGGACATTCGGACAGCAATAATGGAAAATAACACGAAACAAACAAAAAATAATCCAGGAGTCTAAGAATAACTATGGAAGAACAAATTTAGGAGTAAATGGACTCAAAATAGGTGACAAAGTAGTGACTAACAAATATAGCCAATGAAATAATCAAAAAATTTCCTAATCTGTAGAATGTGATGATTAGTCCACTAATACATTTCCATCAGCTTGAATCACCAGTGATGCATGCATAAATGTCCCATTGGGAAGCCTGTAACCACCCAATGGGACTGTCCTATGTCCCCCAAACAAACAGGCATGTATGTGCCACTGGTGGTTCAGAGTCACCCAACAGTGAGGCATCTCAATTATGGTCTCATCATAAACATATTAAAGGGAGGCATTTAGATCCTTAAATAGACATGACCATAAAAGAACCTCTTCATGACATATTATAGTCAAAATACCGTAAACTCAGAACAAAGAAAGAATATTAAAAGCTATTAGAGGACCCAAATCATTTATGAAATCAAGTCCAGAAGAATAAAAGCAGATTTCTTAGCAGAAACTTTAAAGTCCAGTAAGGCAAACCTTACTGAAAGAAGTTTTTCTATCCCTGAAAAACAATATTTTCCAACCCAAGTAATTCTATCATTCAAACCTATCCTTCAAATTTAAAGAGTAACAAAGGTCTTTCATTGTAAGTTTAAATAAAAACCATTCATGACCACCATTTCAGAACTGCAGAAAATACTTAAGGGGATCCTAAACAGAGAGAAAAGCAACAACAATCATGAGGACAAGGGAAAGATAAATCTGACTGGGAGATTATTTCATCAAATGAGAAAGAGAAATGAGTCAGTCAATCACTAGAAAAGCAACATGATCATAAGAAATGGTACATATATTTTAAAAATAACATCTCATTTATGTAATCTTGACTTTATAATTAAAGACACAGGGTGGCAGATGGGAGTAAATTGCAAAACTATTCTATATGTTGGTGGCAAGGGATCAATCTCATCTAGAGAGTTATCCACAGTCTGAAAGTAAAAGGATGGAAAGATTTCCCAAGCCACTGTAGCCCAAAAGCAAGCATGACTTGCTATACTTATATCAGCCAAAGTTGATTTTAAACCACACCTGTTCAGAAGAGACACAGATCACTTCATATTGGTCAAGGCAACAATTCACCACGAAGAGATAACAATTATAAATATACATGCACCAAATGTCAGCACACACAGTTTTATAACACAAATGTTACTTGACATAAAAATACAGGCATACACATATAAAATTGTAATGGGGAACTTCAATATTCCACTGGCAGAAATAGGCAGGTAAACCAGATTCAAAATCTAGAAAGAAAAATCAAATTTAAACTGCACCATGGAACAAATAAACTTAACAGAGTCTCCACATTGTTTCATTCAGTAATAGAAAAATACACAATCTTTAGAGCATCCCATGGGACTTTTTCCAAAAAAGATCTTATATTAGACAATAAAGCAAGTCTCAGTAAATTAAAAAAAATTAATTTCATGCATCTTACTGGATCATTCCATGAAATGAATGGAGGAGACCAAGAGATGGAGGGAGGAGTGAGGGTGGAGGGATGAGAGGGTGTGTTATGTACACGCTCTAACTCATGATGGTGAGTGCAATCGGTATGAACTGTAAATATATACTAATAAATATTTTTTAAGTATAATAATAAATTTACAGAAAAATAAATCACAGAATCTATAAACACATGAAGATTGAAAATGCACTATTGAATGATCAGTGAGTCACAGAAAAATCATGGAAGAAATTTTTTAAGTTTCAGAAGTAAATTATAAGGGAAACAACATATCAGAATTGGAGGAACACAATGAAAACAGTTGTAAGGAGAAAGTTTATAACGATGACTTCCTGGTTTAGAAAAACAAAGTGATTGAAAATAAATAACCTAATCATACATTTCAGTATCCTAGAAGAAATCCAAACCCCAGATCAACAGAAAGAAAGAAATAAAAGTTTAGAGTAGAAATGAACAAAACTGAGACTAATATCTAATACAAGGAACCAATGAACAAAGTTTATTCTATGAAAGTTTAAATAGAATTGATAAATCATTAGCAAAACTTACCAAAGGAAACAGAAGGAAGATCCACATTAATTAAATTAGAAATTAAAAAAGGTAAAATTAAAACAGACAACATTGAAACTTAGAGGATTATTAGAAACCATTTTAGAAACATATGCTGTAATAAATCAGAGAGTCTAGAAAACATGGATAAATTTCTAGACACACATGACCTATAAAAATTGAACTGAGAAGATACAAGAAAGCTAATTAGAACAATAAAAAATAATGGAATCAACTGAGTAATAAAAGCTGTGCAAACACAGAAAATCCTGGGGTCATGGATTTACCAGTGAATTTTACCAGCTATTTGGAGAAGTAATGACACCAATACTCATCAATCTTTGCCATGTAATTGTGAGGGCAGAAATGCTTCCAAATGTATTCAATAAAGCTATGATATTTCTGATATCCAATATGATAAATACTCAACAAAAAATAACATAAAATTACAGGTCAATATATCTGATGAACATATATGTAAAAATCCTCAGTCAGATATTTGGAGACCTTAAATCTTTTTTGTCTTATGTATATGAACCAAATATCCTCAATAAATGAAAACTGTATTTATCATAATTATGAACTGAAAATGATAATAACAATAGTGAAATGGGGAAAGGGGATCAAAGGTGGAGAAAGTACCTAGGGAGGGAGGGAATGGGGAATAAAAAAGAACCAAGACATGATATATACATGTACCTATTCCCTAAGATGAATGTAAATTTCATATATTGAAAACACGTACTAAAAAATGAAATAGGAATCAATCTCACCAAGGAAGTAAAACATCTTTACAATAAAAATTACAGTACTCTGAAAAAGGAGATTGAAGAGGATATCAGAAAATGGAAAGATATCCCTTTCTTGTGGGTAAGAAGAACCAACATAGTGAAGATGGCCATACTCTTAAAATATTTATACAGATTTGATGCAATCCCAATGAAAATACCATTAGCATATCTCACAGAACTAGAGAAATCATTCTTAAATTCATTTGGAACCAGAAGAGACCTAGAATAGCAAAGGCAATACTGGGCAACAAAGGCAAGGCAGGGGGCATCACAGTCCTTGACATCAAATTATACTACAGAGGTATGTTGATAAAAACAGCATGATACTGGCAAAACCAGACCTGAAGATCAATGAAACAGAATAGAAGATACAGAAAGAACCTCTGACACACTCAGCCACCTTATCTTTGACAAAGGGGGCAAATATGTTCATTGGAAGAAAGATAGCCTCTTTACAACAGTGCTGAAAAAATTGGCTTTTTACATGCTGAAGATTAAAACTAGACCCATATCTCTCACCCTGCAGTAAACGAAAATCAAAGTGTATCAAAGATCTAAATATTAAAACAGACACATAAAATCTATTAGAAGAGAGAATAGGTAGAAAGCTTGAGGACTTAGTAGTAGGCAAATACTTCATGAACAAAACCTGGACTGCATGGGAAATACTAAAAAAGAGTCAACAATTGGGACCTCATCTTATTAAAAAGCTTTTGCACAACAAAAGAAATCACCAACAGAGTGAAGAGACAATCCACTGAATGGGAAAATATTTAGCCAGTGTTTCCTCAGACAAAGGATTAATATCCAGAACACAAAAATAATTTAAAAATCAGTCCACTCAAATTTATAGACCCAATTCAAAAATGGGCATCTGAGATGAATACACATTTCTCAGATGAAAAAGTAGAAACAGAAAATAAATATATGAAAAAATGTTGGACATCACTGGTCATTTGAGAGATCCAAATTAAAACAATACTGAGATTACATCTCACTCCAGAAAGAATAGCTATTATCAAGAAATCAACTAACAACATATGCTGGAGGGACTGTGGGGAAAAAGGAACCCTTCCACTGTTGGTGGGCGTGTTGACTGGTACAACACTGTGGAAATCAGTGTGGAGATTCCTCAAAAAAAAAAAACAAAAAAAATCTAGGAGGTTCCATTTGATCCAGCTATTCTCCTTCTGGGTATTTTCCCAAATGAATTAAAAGAATCATACCACAGAGATATATGTGCACCTATGTTTATAGCAGCACAGTTTGTAATACCTAAATCTTGGAAATAACCCAAATGCTCAGCAATCAATAAATGGATTTAAAAGATGTGCTTTTAATATAGAATAGAGAACAATTCAGCCATAAAGAAGGGTAAATTTGGACATTTATAGGTAACTGGATACACCTTGAGAACATACATTTAAGTGAAATAAATCGAACACACACATGTAAATATTCCATTGTCTCTCTGGTGTGAGAAACAGAAAGTGAAAATAAAAACTGAAAAGAATAATAAATACAGTAAAATAGGTAGAAATTGTTCAAAATTTTGCAGAATGTGAGATACTTTGTGAATACTTAAAAGGTTTTAACCAAAAAAAAGATGCAGTATTATTGGAAAATGAGCTGAGAGATTAGCAAATGAAAATACATTCTTTTTAGATCTTCATGCACAGTGTATTTAGCATTGTTATTCTCTCATAATTTTTGTTATGAAAAATATTCTTTCATAGAATGACTTTTATATTTTCTTTATTAATATCTTCTTGTATTATATTAAAATAAAAAATAAATACAATTTTACAAAAATTTAAAAAAACTTACTTTCAGATATCTCTAGTAACCCATGTGGACTGATGAGGAGGAGTATTCCCTGGCACCCCAAATGGACTGAGCAGGAGCAGCCTGCCCCCTAAGTGACACTCACCCCTGGCACTCCCCTGTGGATTCCTCCCCATGGCTGTGGTCACCCGCAAACTCCAAACCCATAATGTGTTTTGTTTCCCCTTGACACTGGGCAACAAAGGCACCAAGCAACAGAATAACCTGAAGAAAATTAAGGACAAAAGGAGGAGAGAAGTTAAGCCCAGGTCAGTGGACAGCTCCAGAGGGAGATAATAGGACTGGCCCTCAGCACTAGCCCTAAGAGAAGCCCACAGAGAAAATCATGAATTTCTGGATTCCAAGACTGTATATCTTGGAAATAAAACACTCATTCAAAACACAGAAAAAATATTTTAAATCAACTCAATTTTTTCTCTTTTTTTTACCCCCTCTAGCTGATTCCTAGATTGGTTTTCTAGGGTTTGGGGTTTAGAGACTCTCTGTCTCCGTCTTTGTCTCTGTCTCTGTCTGTGTGGATCTCTCTCTCTCTTTTACTTTTGTTTCTTGTTCTTTTTTCTCCTATTTGTTCTGTTTTATTTTTATGATTTTCCTTTATGCTGTTGTATTTTTTCTTCTTTTCCTTGTTTTTTTGTTTTGTTTTGTTTTTCTGTTACTGTTATCTAATGCTATTGAATTACTTTTATTCCTCAGTAGGACCTCCTATATCATTTTTTCTTCTCATTCTCCATTTATTAATATGTCTAATTTTAGTTTTCACATTCTCTGGTTCACCAACCCCTCTATCATTATTTTTGCAACTACTAAGCTTTAAGAATAAGACACATATGCAAATACCGAATAGTTTCTCTAGTGTGAGAAACTGAGAGTGTAAATAAGGATTAAAAGGATTAATAACTAATAATTGATGCTTTGAAATAGGAAAAGGTCCAAAGGGGTAGGGGTGGTGGGAGGAGATGGGGAAAGGAAAGAATGGAAAGGGAAAATTATGAGGAAAAAAAATGGAAAGGAAGTCTATGTAAATAGGGAAGGGTGGAGGGGTGAAGGGCACACAGGTAATGGGGAAAAAATAAGAACCAAGATACATCATGTACAGGTAAAACACTCGATGATAAATGTAAACATATTGTATACCTAAAATGTACCAATAAAAGAATTTAAGCAAAAAAAAATAAAATAGATGCAAATATATTTTTAAAAAGAATATTGCGATAGTTTAAACTATGCTGTTCATGTTGAATACTATTCTACTGTTAGTGGAGGTAAAGTTGCTCCATCTAGTAGATATTTATGTAGGTTAATATATATTTGTGTTAGTGTTTATACTCTAAATATAGATACCATTCCTAGGTTCTTAAGGTATGTGAATATCCAATTTTTAAACAATATTATTATTGCTGATTTTGTTACTATAGCTAAGGTGACAGTTTACCTTTGCATCAGTTGATTTTCTCTGTATGCCAATATCTGTTCTGCCATTGTGTCATTTAGAACAACATACCAAATCTTATGAAACAGAAAGCAAGCAGTACTGAGAGCAAAGATTATAGACATGAATGCCCACATCAATAAAACAGAGTGTGCCCAAAAAAATACCCTGAAGATGTGGGCTATGAAGCCCGAGAAAATCAAGAACAATAGAAATGCAAAGCTAGGTCAAGAAAGGAAATTATAAAAATCAGAGTAGAAATGAATGAAATGGAGACTAATAAAAACCAGCACGAAGAATCACTGATTGAAGAGCTGGATCAATAAACCAATTAAGAAAATAGACAAAATCTTAGTCAATCTTACCATAAAATGTAAAGAAAAGACCCCCCAAATGAAATTAGAAATAAAAAGATGAAGTCACAATTACACTGTCAAAATACAGGAGTTATTAGCAGTTGTTTTCCAAATATCTATGTCTATAAAGAATTATGAAGAAATAGATAGATTCCTAGATACATATGAATTACCAAAACTGAACCAAGAAGATATAAAAGCCCTAAGTAATCTAATAACAACCAACAAAATTGAAGCAGTAATAAAAATACCTACCAATTTAAAAAGCCCAAGTCTTCTTGAATTCGCTGCTGAATTCCACAAGAAACTTAGGGGCAACCTAAGGCCAATATTCCTCAAATGCTTTCATGAAATTGAAATAGAGAGAGAACTCCCAAAGTCATTGCTAGAAGCTAGCATTACTGTAATTCCAAAACCAGACACGATTCCAACCCCCCCAAAAAAGAAAAACAAAAATGAAAACTAAAAACAGAACTACACTCCATTCTTTTCAATTACACAGATGCAAAAGGCCTCAAAAAGATACTGGTGAACGCAAAAAATCAGGAAAATGATTATATATCATGAACCAATTGGCTTAATCCCAAGGATAAAAGGATGGTTCAACATAAGCGAATCAATAAATGTAATACAAAACATAAACAGAATGAACAAAAATTACAGAATCACCTCAACAGATGCAGAGAAAATATATGAACAAATTCAGTGGTCATTAATGTTAAGAACTCTAAAGAGAAAATATATATAAAGGACCATATCTCAATCTGATAAAAGCTATATACGACAAACCTTTTCCTAACATCATATTAAAGGGGGAAAAACTGAAAACTTACCCTATAAAATGAGGAGAAAGACAAGAATAACCATTATCTCCACTTCTACTCAAGAGTACTCAAAATATTAACCAGATCAATAAGAGCAAGAGAATGATATAAAAGGGATAAGTGTAGTAAGGAAATCAAATTATCATTATTTCCAAATGACAAGAACTCAATTTAGAATACCTGAAAAATTCCACCAAAAGATTAAAAGAATTAATAACTAAATTCAGCAATGTAGCAGGATATATAGTGAACATACAAAAATCAACAGTATTCTTGTACACAAATGTGGTACTTTTCTCTCATTGGTGAGACAAAATACCCAACACTCAAAGTTGAAGGGGAAAAGGTTTGTTTGGCTTAGACTTCATACATGTTTCAGTCTATAATTGGCTGTCTCCAAGGCAAGGTGGTAGAGGGGCAATAGTTCATGGTGGCAGACCCAGCAAAAACAACAAGAGAGGCAGGAGGAACATCACAGAGAAGAATCAGTTCATGGTACCCACAAGGTAGCAAAAGCAACAAGGGAACTTAACAGTGTCTTTCTGATCATTTTATCTTATTCAGATTACTGGGATTATGACAGCCCCAAACACATCACTCAGGAGTAGTGGTTTAGTAATCACATGCCCTTAATTCTAGCATCACATATTCCAGATTCAGCTATCTTTGAAAAAAGACTGCACAAGACTTGGGGAGGGGGGAGTATCTAGACACAAGCTAAAATAACAAACAATTATCTTACCGACAAAAATCTAGGAAAACAATACTGTTCACAATGACATCAAGGAAAACTAAATAGATAAAAATTAACCTAACCAGAAGCGAAAGACTTTTACAATGAAATTTCAGTACTCTGAAAAAGAAGATTGATGAATAAATCAGAAAATTTAAATTATCCCTTATTCCTGGATAGAAGAAACAAATACAGTCAAAACTTTCATACTTCCAAAATTCATATGCACAATCCTAATAAAAATAGTACAATATTTCTTATCTGAATACTCTCTACTCATACAGTGGCTCTCTATTCTTTTCCTCTCTCTCTCTCTCTCTCTCTCTCTCTCTCTCTCTCTCTCTCTCTCTCCCCCCTCTCTCTCTCTTCCTTTCTGAGCCTTCAAATAAATCACCCACTTTTATTTAAAAAAAAATACCAACAGCATTTTTCTCAGAACTGAAGAAAAAATTCTAAAATTCATATTTTACCCAGGATAATAGAAGCAAACCTGGAAAACAGTAAAGCAGGAGGACACAAAACCACAGATGTGAGGTTATATCATGATGCTAGCATGATAAAAACAGCATGGTGCTGACAAAAAACAGACACACATACGGTGGAATATAGTAGAGGATCCAGAAAAAAGTCCCAGTACATTCAGCTACTTGATCTGTTTTAAAAGGGTCAAAAAATACAATGGGAGAAAGATAGCCTCTTTAATAAATATTGCTGTAAAATTGGCTTTCTATATGCCAAAGACTGAATTTAGATAATATATTTCAACATGTACTGAACTAAAATAAAAATGAACCAAAGATATTAATGTTAAAACAGAAACAATTAATCTGATGGAAGATATAATGGGTAAAACTTTTGACAACATAGGTTCTAGAAAAAACTTTCTGAAAAGAAGTCCAATGGCACTAGAAATGTCCCAAGAATCAACAAATGAAATGATATCACATAAAATTAAAACATTTCTGCACAGCAAAGGACACAGTCACCACAGTGAAAAAACAATCTGTTGAATGAGAAAAAAATTGCCAAGTACTCTTCAGAGGGAGTATATATGAGGAATATATATGAAGAACAGAAAAAATTAGACCCCCTCCAAAATAAAAGACCAAACCAAAAGATGGACAGCTGAAAGAAATAGATATATCTCAGAAGAGAAACTACAAAGGGACAATAAATACCTGAATAAATGTTCACTGCCACCCATCAGATGGATTCAAATCAAAACAAAATTGAGATTCCATCTCATTCGAGAAAGGCAGTTATCATGAAGAAATACAATAACTGTAATTCTGAGAAAATGGCAGATTGCTAAGCAACATTGAATAAGCCTCTCCAAGACTTGGAATCCAGACAGTGGAAAATACAAACTTGGGGAACAAAAGGAGGGAGGTGAATCCCTGGGGCCCAGAAAGTATCTGATAGGAAAATTGGGACCTACAGAGAAATTGAACAGATGCAACAAAGCAAGGAAAAAGGAAGGGACAATCTTCACTTTCTCCATGGCTCCTGACTTATTGTTAGTGAGAAAGGAAGACAGAATGATAGTGGGAGACTTCAGAGTGCTTCAGGGGAAAATGTAGCATTGGAACAGACGGGCAGTTGCTGTCTTCTACAACAGCTGTGCATGACTCAAGATAAAACACCTTCCACATCCCCTGGAAAGAGTTATTGGACGCCAATTCATGGAGGAGTGACCTGAACCTCGGATTCAGAGCAGCAAGAGGTTGGCTTCATTACTGTGCTCCTAGCGTTATATTCTCACAGTGACTAGATGAGAGTTAGCCATGGATAATATCCACAGTCAGGGATCTATGGTCATGCTGGCAAGAGATCTGTAGAGGTGTTTAAACTAAGCAACCAGACCTCCATTCAATGGTCAGAGGCCAGGCTCAGCCTGAAACACAGTGGATTTGGAAGTCCCAGACTTGGTGCCCTTGCCCTAATCCTACTGCCTGCTTGCTGGTGATTGCATACAGTATGGATCTGGGCCCTGACTGCCTTCTTCATACAACAGTGGGAGCAGGGACACATCTTGAGTTGGACACTGCCCCAAAACTGTAGACCTCAGAAGAAAACCACAATTCAAAATCACAGAGAAATATTATTTTTCCTTTTTGTTTATTTTTGTGTGTTTTATTTGTTTGCTTCTTCAGTTGGAATTTGCTATTATTGTTTTTTGTGAATGTGAGCGTTGTTTTTATTTTTTGCTTTTGTTTTGTTTATGCTCTGTTTTGCTTCTTTCCTCCCTTCCTTTCATCTTTACCAGGTTCCTGAGTCTTGGGAGAATCTTCCTTGGGCTTCAGCCTTACTTCATATTTCCTGTTTTTACTTCTTTTTTCTCTATTTTGCCTCTTCTACCTTTTAATTTTTCTGCCTTTAACTTCTTCTGTCTTATTTTTAGTTTCTATATAATTTCTTTCTTTTCCCCCTTCTTTTTTTTTTAATCTTATATTTCTTGCCAGGATCTCTTCTTACCTTTACCTAATTCCTTAAACTTTATTCTACTCCCCAGCAAGATCCTTCATATCTGTTCTCTCTCTTCATTCTTATATCATGGAGTTTAATGTTTCACAGGTTTTCCCTTGCTTTCCCCCATTCCCAAACTCTATATCTTTAATATAATTACCATAAAGCTTTGTTAATCTTTTGATAGTTAACTGTAAAATTACTGTTGATCTTTTTGTATCATTAGTGGAGCTATAGCTGTTGCATTTAGTACATCTTAGCTGTAAGTTAATAACTGTGTTGCCTTAATGTTTACATCACAATTATCAAGTTCTTCTCTGGGTTTAAGGGTGGTACATAATTGGTTCTTAAATATGTTCACATCTAATTTTTCTTGGATGATAATAACGTAGCTGATTCATTTGGCAATAACAGGGTCACATAATTATTGCTATTTCATTGTAAGCCAACACTCAGATTGCCTTTGTAACATTAATGATACTAGAGTACATTCCTAGACAACTTGGTTGTTGGGCTAACTACACTGTATCTTCCCCTCCCAAATTAACCAAGTTGATCAGACCTTGGGGCTGTGGCAAAGGATTGTAGTTAACCATGCCCAAATTATATCACTGAAAAGCAACTGAAATGATCTCTATAACAAACAGGTCTTTAGACTATAAGCATTCACAAACCTAAGCACAAAACAAGATGAACAAACAAACAGAAATATGGGAAGAAAAGGCAATAAAATGCCTCCCAAAACTTCCAACTCCCCCACAGCTAACGATCAGGCCACTGAGGGGCAGAATATCATGTGATACACAATCCAAGTACATGAAAGAATAGCAGAGCAGGTTAGAAAACATCTCAAAAATGTACTGATCAGGATTAATGAAGATATAACTAACCATATAATGGAGGTAGTAACCACATAGATGCAGGAGCTTTGAGAAAACATTATTAAATTTCTACCCAGAACCCATCTCTCGGATGCCAGCAGTGGCCCCGGCTGACCATGCACATGGGTGGAGAAGTTTCTGAATTCACACAGCAGAGGTGCCACAGGGGAGGGCTGTAAAGGCCATGGTTATGAGCCCCAGAAGATAGAACAGAAGTGAACAAGAGGGAGGGCCTCTCTGAAACTCCTCAATGAAAATTGAAGCCCACTGGGAAGGTGAAGAAAATCTCTTTAGTAAGGGCACACTGGACCATCATGGTTGGTAAGTTGGTGAGATCAGTACCTCTCACAGAAACCCAGACTCACTTATGGGGGAGGACAGCTGAAACCTGCAGTAGAACCTTGCAGAGTTTAATCCTGCAGGAGGTCAGGGACCTCAACTTGGGCCTTGCAGCCATAAATCAGGCTGAATCTCAGTAGACTACAGCTAGCTTGCTGAGACTAATCAACTTAGACCTACACACTGCTGCCCAAATTGCCTAGCAGGACAGCAGAAATATATCCTGAGGGAGACAAATATATATTTCTTTTCTTTTTCTCTTACTCTTTCCCTTCTGGCTCTGTATTTCTTTCCCTGTTGGTTCCTGTTCCTGTCCCATTTTGAATTGTTTCTCTCTCTGTGTACTCTGTACTCTCAACTGTCAATTATTATAGGAAGGTGAATACAATTTCTAGCTTCCTTATTGTCAGTTTGTTCTGTACTTGTCTCTGTTCTTTCACTCAGTCTTTTCCTCCTGTCTTCAACAGATTCCTACAATTTGCATGAACTTCTTTTGTCCTCTATCCTCACCTCTAACCTTTCTCTCTCCTATCTCTCTAACACTCCCTCCCCAACCCCTTCTAAATCCTTATCCTGAAGGGTAAATTTGCCATATTGAAGGGTTTATTTACTACAAACACATTTTGGGCTGACCCTAGATTTTGATCTAGCTACCCCAGTTAAAAGTGACAGATTATTTGTTACCACAAACTGTCATTTTCTAAGCTGTGTTTGATGCTATTGTTGATGCTGATTGTGTCAGTTGGGCTAAGGTGTTGGAAAGGAAGAAGTTAAACTGTCATTATTTCCTGATGATATGATACTTTACAAAGAAGACCCAAAAAACTTGATGAAAAGACTTCTAAACTTAATTGACAGATTAAGTACAGTAGCTGCATACAAGGCAAACACTCAAAAAATAACAACCTTCTTATACAAAAATAGCAGACTCACTGAGAAATTAGTGAAACAATTCCTTTCACAATGGCATCCAAAAAATGTAATATTTAGGAATCAATCTAACAAAGGAAGCAAAAGACTTCTATACTGAAAACTACAGTACTCAGAGATCAAAGAGGATTTAAGAAAATGGAAAGACATCCCTTGCTCCTGGGTAGAAAGAACCAATATATTGAAAATGGCCATACTTCCAAAACTCCTATACAAATTTAATGTAATACCAATTGAAACCCCAACATTATATTTCACAGAGACAGAGAAAACAATCCAAAAATTCATTTGGAACCAGAAGAGATGTAGAATAACAAAAGGCAACGGAGGCATGGCTGGGGGTATCACAATCCCCAACTTGAAACTATATACAAAGCCACTGTGATAAAAACAGCATAGTACTGGTAAAGAAACAGACCTGAGGGTCAGTGGAATAGATTAGAAGATGTAGAAACAACTTCAGACATACTCAGCCACCTCATCTTTGACAAAGGAGACAACCATCTTCACTGGAGGAAAGATAGCCTATTTAATTAATGGTGTTGGAAAAACTGGATTGCAACCTGCCAAAGATTAAAACTAGACCCATATCTATCACCATGCATTAAACTAAGATTGAAGTGGATTAAAGATCTAAATATTAAAACAGAAACACCAAACTTGCTGGAAGATAAGTTAGGTAGAACTCTTAAAGACATGGCATAGGAAAAGACTTTATGAACAAACCCTCAGTAGCAAGGGAACTAGCACAAAGAATCAACTACTGGGATCTCATCTTATTAAAAAGGTCCTGCACTGCAAGAGAAACTACCAACTGAACTAAGAAACAACCTACAATGTGGGAAAATATTTTAGCACTTGTACCTCATACAAAGGACTGCTCCCTAGAATATATAAAGAACTAAAAAAATCAGACCTCATCAATTTAAAGACCCGATTCAAAAATGGGCAGCTGAAATGAACAGACATTTCTCAGACAAAGAAGTAAAACCAGCAAATAAACATGAAAAAATGTTCAACATCGCTGGTCATTCGAGATGCAGATTAAAATAACATTGAGATTCCACTTCACTCAAGAAAGAATGGCAGCTATCAAGAAATCAACCAATAACAAATGTTGACAAGGTTGTAAGGATAAAGGAACCCTTTTCCATTGTTGGGGGGAGTGGTACAGACTGGTGCAACCACTGTGGAAATCAGTATAGAGATAACTCAAAGAACTAGGGCTAGAGGTCCCATTTGACCCAGCTATTCCTCTGCTGGGTATCTTCCCAAAAGATTTAAAAAAATTATACCACAGTGATATATGTGTACCCATGTGTATTGCGACACAGTTTGTAATCGCTAAAGCTTGGAAACAGCCCAAGTGACCATCACCTGGGGACTGGATAAAGAAGATTTTTTTTTATACAATGGAGTACTACTCAGGCATAAAGAATGATAAACTAGAGACATTTATAGCTGAATGGGTGCACACTGAACCCATACTCTTAAATGAAATAAATAGGACAAACATGTGTAAATATTGAATAGTTTCTCTGGTATGAAAAACTGAAAGTGTAAATAAGGATTAAAATGAATAATTGATAATGTGAAATAGAAAAGGTCCAAAAAAAAAAAGAAAAGAAAAGGTCCAAAGGGGTAGGGCAAGTGGGAGCAGTAGGGGGAAGGAAAAAATATGAGAAAAGGAAAAAATGGAAGCAAAGTCTTTGTAAATAGGGAAGGGTGGAGGGGTTAATGGGAGGGCAGGGGAATTGTGAAAAAATAAGAACCAAGATACATCATGTAAAGGTACAGGTTCCCAATGATAAATGTAAATGTGTTCTATACCCAAAATGTACCAGTAAAAAAATATAAGGAAAAAAATGCTACATGAGCTAAAGAAAATGAATGGCCAGTTTTCCAAAGAATTACAGTTCATAAATTGAACTCTAAATCAGAAATTCTGAACATTGAAAATCACATTGAAAATAGGGGTAGCATAATTGACCAAAGGGAGAACAAAATTTCAAAACTAAAAGAGAATGATGCTTTTAAAGATGAACAATGCTAAGACATCTTAGAAACTATATGAAAACAAAAAATTGATTCAATAGGCTGCTAGGTGATGCAAAGAAGGCTTATCTAAAAAAAATGAATTAAGTGAATAAGCAGAAGATAACACAAATGACAAAACACATCTATTCACAGAAATAATGGTAGGAAAATTTTGAAATATCAGAAAATAAATAAGTATACAGATAAGTGAAGAACTGAAAGCCATTCCATTAAAATCAGGAAGAAGACAAAGGTGTCTCCTCTTGCAATTCGTGTTCAAAATTGTAGTTGAAATTTTAGCCAAAGCAATTTGAATTTGAACAAAAATGAGAGGGATAGAGACAGGAAAGGAAGAACTCAAATTTCTGCTATTTGTAAATGATATGATATTTTACATGGAAAACCAAGTAAACACCAGATTATTTTATATATGATAAAATATTCATCAAAGTGGCAGTAAACAGTCAAAACACAAAAGCCAATGAAATTCATGCACAACTACAATAAACCCACTGAGAAAGAAATCAGAGAAACACTTGAATCTACAATAGCTTCAAAAATTAAATGCTTATAAATCATCCTAACAAGCAAGTTGAAATTCCTCCATAAAAATACAGAACTGTGAATAAAGAAATTGCAGAGGACATTAGAAAAAGGAAAGATATCATTTTTCTTGGACCAACAGTATTAATATTGTTAAAATGACTATATTTTAAGAAGTGAACTATAGAGCTAATGCAATCCCTATTAAAGTTCCAAAGAAATTTTCACAGAACTAGAAGGAACAATCCCAAAATTTATATGAAATCTCAAAGATTAAAAAGTGATTATATACTAATCACTTTCCCTTTGTGGGTAAAAGTACCAGAGACCTACAATTTAAAAGAAGAGACTTTTATTTAGGTTCATATTTTCAGTTCGTGATTGGCTGTCTCTTTGGCAGAAACAGGATAGTAAGTAGAGGAAAAGGTGCTCAACCTATGGAAACCAAGAAGAAAAGAGATAAGATGACCCAAAAGACATGAACATACTTTTCCATGTTATGTCTCTAGTGACCCACCTCCAACCAGGCACCACCCATTGACAGACAGCACATTCAGCTACAGACCTGATAATTGGATGAATCCACTGATGTACATAGCATCCTTATTATCACATTCCAAACACATGAGATTGGGGGGGCATCATAAACCTAATGCACAATACTTCCAGTATAGCCAAAATAATCCTAATCATAAAGAATAAAGTGAGAGACATCACAAAACCAGATTTCAAGTTATACTATACAGGTATAGGGGAAATAATCTGGTAGTGGCAAAAAATTAGATTGAAATCAAACAGAAGGTACAGAGAAAAAGTCCATGAACCCAGAGGTACATCTGTAGATTTTTGACAAAGGGGCAGACACATATATTGGAGAAAAATTAGCTTCTTTAACAAATGGTGCTAGGAAACCCGAATATCCACTTTTGGAAAACTGAAACTTGATCTACAGCTCTCATAAAATCAAATAAAAATAAATCAAAGACCTAGGTATTAAAAGAGAAGCTTTGAAACTGCTAAAAGATAACATAGTGGAAACACTATTGCACAGGCAATGACTTCCTAATTGTAACCTCAATAACAAAGAATCTATTACCAAGAATCTATAAATGGGATTACATAAAATTGAAATGGTTTTTTTTCCACAACAAAGGAAACAATTACCAGAGTAAAAATAATGCCTACTGAATGGGAGAGATTTTTGCTATCTACTCTTCTGATATAGGCCTACTATCTAGAATATATTAAAAAATCACACAAATTCTTCCCTAAAAAAGAAATAACCCAATCAAAAAAGGGAAAAACGACCTGAGTAGTAACTTCTCAAAAGAAATCCAAATATCCAATAAGTACATGAGAAATGTTGATCATCTCTAGCAATTATGGAAGTGGAAATCAAATAACCCCAAGATTCTGTCTTTCTCTAGTCAAAATGGCTATAATTGAGAACACAAATAATAAATTCTAGAAAGGATAAAGGGAAAAAGGAATCCTTTACATCATTGTGGAAGTATAAACAACCAGTATGGAAATAATTATAGATATTCCTCAAAAAATAAAAACTAGAAATTCCATTAGACCCAAATGCACTTCTTCTGAATGTATTGCTGAAAGATTTATGATACGTATATACTCAAGTTTCTATCAGTAAAATTCTAAATATCTGAGGAAAATCCTAGATGCTCATCAAAGAAAATTGATAAAGAAAATGTGATATATATGTATATATGAAATTACTCAAACATAAATAAAAATAGTAACATGTTGTTTTCAGGAAAATGAATGGAACTGGGCACTGCCATGCTAAGTGAAATAAGCCAAACACAGAAAGTTAAATACTACATATTTTCTCTATGTTAAAAAATTCAAAATATAAATAACCAAATGAATAAAATATAGTAGAAATGATAAAAAAAAATAACTAGAAGTGAAAACCTTGGAGATGGGAAAGCCAATCAGGTGAGAGCGGTGAAAAGTAGGGGCATAGGGAATGAAAGTGAAGACAAGGTTATATGCATGCACCAAATCCCCAAAGTGAAAATTATTATTCTATATCAAAAATATATACTAAGAAAAACAGAAGACATGAGAGGAAATGTATTGCTTAGCATTCTCTAGAGTAAAAACTCAATACAATGTACATGTGTAGGTATGCCATGGGATTTATGAGGTGGGCCTACAGATCAGAGATGGGAGAGTCCACAATGGCCACCTGCACAAAATCAATTCAGAATGGATGAAAGATCTAAATATAAGATCTGAAACTTTAAAAATGACAGAAGAAAAATAGGGAAAACATCTGAGATCGCAGGCAAACATTTTCTGAATAGGAGTCTAATAGCACATGAAATAATAGGAATTATAAACAAATAGGACTACATCAAATTAAAAGCTTCTGTATAGACATGGAAGCAATCAATAGTGAAAAGGAATCCTGCAGAGTGGGAGAAAATATTTGCCAGCTACTCTTCTGATAGGAGATTAATATCCAGAGTATATAAAGTAGTCAAAAAATTAAAATAAAAGAAAAAAATATCCCAGTTAATAAAAACACAAAATGAATTAAAGACACACTTCTCAAAAGAAGAGCTAATATTGCCCAATAAGTATATGAAACTTTTTTCAACATTTTAACCATTAAAGAAATGGAAATAAATACTGTATTGAGATTCCATCTCACCATTGTTGGAATGGTTATCACACAATAAACAATAAATCCAAGAGAGGATTCCAGGGGGGAGTAGAATGCTTCTATAATGTTAGTGGGAGTGCAAACTTACTATGAAAATCAGTATGGACATTCCTCAAATAAATGAAAAATAGTGGTACCATTTGATCCAGCTATAACACTCCTCACTCTATCCCTAAAATGGATACAGAAAGCCTGTTTAGTGATACCTGCATAACCATGTTTAGTGTTGGACAAAACTCACAGCAGCTAAACTCAGGGAGGAGTTTAAGTGCCCATTAACAGATAAATGGATAAAGAACATGTGTTATATATACATTATGTAATATTATTAATCTACAGGAACAAAATAATATAATTTGTGAGAAAATAAATGGAAACAGAGACCATCATGTTAAGTGAAATAAGCCAGATTTAGAGAGTCAAATATTACATGTTTTCTCTCATATACAAAATCTAAAAAACATAGATAAAGAAGAAATTTATTGGAAAGTAAAAAGGAGACTATTAGAGTTGAGGAAAAGGACAGGGGAAGGAGAGGGAAGACATGCATATATGCTCATGCCAAAATGAAAAACATTTTCCACATAACTAATATGTACAAATGCATAAATAATGCATAGATATATAGAGATAAGTTTCTATTTTTTATACCATCCAGTTTGAGGTGTTTCATTATGGCAGCCTGAGCAGACTAATACATGCTTCATATCCTTGTATCTAAAATGGGTGTGAAATATTCTTTGAAGCTTTGATGGAGGCAGTAGCTACCTTTATATAGAGTAACTAGCTAGTGTTTAGTAACAGTGATTTCTTTCCTCTTGATGTTGCAGCATGATGCTAGTCTGACATAGTTTTTCTCCATTACTTAAGCTTCTTGCTTGCTCTTTGTGAGACAATTTGATCATTCATTCACAATGTTCCTTCATCACCTGTGGTTCTCTTGACTATTGACCATTTACATGGACTTGCATTTCTTTGGCTTGTACTATTTTGAACTATTTTTGGTCTACCAGAGCACTGACTGAGTCATCAAATAATCAAACCTTGCTTTACTGGTGCTTTATCTAGTTCCTCAAAAAACAATACCAAAAATGACATGGCTTATATCTTGAATCATTTTACCATTACAAAAAAGGAGTATTATCAAGGTGATAAATACTAAATATTTTGATAAAAAAACTCAATGTACTATTGAAAACAATTCATAACATGTTATTTCAAAATTATGATTTAATTTTAACATCCTATCTTATTTCCTCCTCCTGTTAGATACATTTGTAAAACTAATGGTAGTACTTACTACTCTAGATCTTTAGTGTTATTCTGTGTCTTATGAAATAGACATGACACTATGCACCATTTCTTCAAATAAAGTGGATCGGAGTTCATTTGAGAATCCCATGAAATTTACAGAAACTCTTACAAATCCACTCCTAAAGATCTCTATATATTTCCATATAAAATTTTGTACACAACTTCAAAAAGTTCATAACACTTTAGAAACAATATTTTAACTGCAGTTTTTAAACCTCAGTATTATTTTTCTCTAATTTTTGTCTCTAATTTATATGTTTTAAATGCAGTATTCATTTTAATTAACATATATTATCCATATTTAGAAAACAAATACTAACAGGTTGAAAAGACTACAAGAAACAGTAAATCAGATACACTAACAGATTCACTGCTGAAATGAGTTTTTGATCTATGTAAGTGAAAGAAAGGACATAGCCTTTCATATATTGTCCATGTTATTATTTATTTATTTATTTTTTGGTACCAGGGATTGAACTCCAGCCCTTGCGCTTTCAAGGCCCCTTATATATTGTCCATGTTAAACAGAGTATGCCACAATAATACATTTGCCAGCCAGCAGATTAATGTCTGTGCATGATAGCATTGTTAATCAACTCACATTCCATTCTTGTTCAGCATCTGACTTTTCAAAAATGCTTATTTGTATGACATCAATTTGAGCCTGCCCTTGGGATTTCTGTGCTTCATGAATTATTATATGAACCTTTATTTGACTTTTTCATAATGACGTAAATCTCATACATGAAAGATACTTACTTATCTTTATAAGTACATACCTCATTATGGGGTTTACAAATATTGTCCTGTAACAGTTCTGCCATCATATTCATTGTGACCCCAAATGGCCATTTTAATGGGTCCATTTTGGACTTGTCTCTTCATGCATAGTCTCCTTGTATTTTCCATTTTAGTTTCATCAGAATTAGATCCCTACAAACTTTCACTAAAATTGTTATGAAGGGCTGGAGATTTAGCTCAGTGGCACTGTGCCTGCCTTTCAAGCACAAGGTCCTGAGTTTGATCTCTGGTAACAAAGAAAAAATTATTATTTTTTCTCATTAAGTTTATTGGTACATTTTCGGTATAAAATACAGTTACATTCATCATTGGGATCTTGTACCATTACATGAGAATCTTGGTTCTTATTTTTTCCCCTTCCCCTGTCCTCCCTTCACACCCTGAATGCTGCCCTATTTGCAAAGACTTTGTTTCAATTTTTTCATATTCTCATATTTTTTCTTTTTGCTGCTTTCCTTTCTCCTACCCCTCCCACTTCCACTGCTCCTTTAGGCCTTTACATCCTATCACACAATATCAATTATACATTTTTTAAATTACAATATCAAGATCTAGGAGACATTACCACAGATTTTATGGAATTTAAAAGGATACAGAGAGGATATTACAAAAATCTTTTTTGAAATAAATTTGACAACTTCTATGAAGTACCTTGGAAGACAAATTAATGAAACTAACCCTGGAGGAAATATAAAATTTGAATAGCACCTATTAAAGAAAGTATATTCCTAGCTCAAAAACCTACCTATATGAAAACAACAGGCTTATACACATTTTAACTGATGAATTATATCAAACATTTAAAGCAGAAAAAGGAAGGGGCACTTCTCCCCTCACTTTAGGAAATCAACATTGTGCTAATCCTAAAACTGGATAAAGATAATGGAAGATAAAAGTATGAACATGGATAGAAATTTGCTTAACAAAACAAACTCTTAGAAGTCAGATCTGGCAGGATGTAAAAAGTGGTTTTATTATAGGAATGGCAGTGTTGGTTCAGAATTGGAAGATCCACCCCCAAAAGTCATCATTTTAACAGAAGAAAGGAAAAAGCTATATGATCCTGCCACTAGTTGGAGAAAAACTATTGGACTAAATTCTACAGCTATTTATGCTAAAAGTTATCAGGAGACTAGAAGTAGAATAGAACCTTCTCAAAAGATCAAGTACATGTGCTACATACTTCAAGCAAAAATGCCTTATATGAATGGAGAAGATACAATGCTTTCTCCCTAAGGTGGAGAACAAGGGCAGATATGCCTACTCCTCTTCTGTCCATTAAATTTTGAAACATAGGCTTAAACCAAAATAGTCTGGCAATGAAATGACACAATTAGGATAGGATTGGCAAAGTAGAAGCAAAATCTTTATATGTAGATGAAATGATCATCTACAGAGAAAATACTAAGAAATTTCTAGGAGCCCCTAGAACTTGTATTTGAATTTAGCAGGATTAGAAAACACAAGGTATATATAAAAATTCAGGTCTATGTATACTTGTTATAAATGAAGAATTGGACATTGAAATTTAAAAGTTATGTAGGAGTACAAAGGACCTAGAAAAGTAAAAAGAAAAAGAAAAAAAAAAGTGTTGGAAGACATTTAGTACCTAATTTTAAGACTTCCTCTAAAGCTACAGTGTTGGTGTAAGGAAATCAAGGCAGTGTTAGTGTAAGGAAAGACATATAGATCATTTGAATAAAACTGAGAACCTAGAAATAGAACCACACATATATGGTCCACTGAGTTTTGAAAGATTATTTAACATTAACATTTTATAGAATATAAACTCAATTCAAGAGCCGAGGAAAAGATAGTGTTTTCAGCAAATGGCATTAGAACATCTGGTATCCGTATATAAAAAATTAACTTCAACCCTTTATTTCTATCCATAAAAATAACTTGACAGGATCTATGAACCTAAATATGTAAGACTAAAACTATAAAACTTCAAGAAGAAATTATAAGGGAAAATGTTTATGAATTCAGGGTAGGCAAGAACTTCCTAGGATACAAAAAACATGATGTATAAAAGAAAATAATTGATAAATGAGATTCCATAAAAATTTAGAGCTTTAAATGACATCACTAAAATGAAAAGTAGTCCTTTAACAGACCATATTTACAATGCATATAACCGATGACCAGAATATATAAAGAACTCTTACAGCTCAATAATAGGCGACCCAATTAAAAAGTAGACACAAGAAGATAAATAGCCAGTACAGCACAAGGAAAGGTGTGCAACACTAAAATCAGAAAAATACTAATCAGTACAATAACAAGGTTGAATTAGATACTCATTAGGGAGATGAAATTAAAAGTTTTAAAAGCCTTGTCATGACTTTTTCTTTTTGTTGGATTCTTACCTTTTGTGTTTAATTTGTCAGGTCCAACGGATTAATTCTGCTGGGCTTCCTGGGGTTGTGATCCTCATTGTCTGTTCCTAGGATATTGTCTAAAATTTTTTGGAGTGCAGGTTTGGTATTCAGGAAGTTCCTAAGGTGCTCTTTATTATGAAAGTATCTTATTTCTCCATCAATTTTGAAAGATAGTTTTGTAGGGTACATCAATCTGGGTTGGAGGCTGTTTTCTTTTAGGGCTTGAAATACATCCCTCCAAGCTCTTCTTGCCTTGAGGGTTTGCATTGAGAAGTCTGCTGTGATTCTGATGGGCTTTCCTTTACATGTGATTTGTGTCTTTTCTCTCACTGCTTGTAGAATTTTGTTCTTCTGTTGGGTTTCTGGAATCCTAACTATTATATGCCTATGTGTAGATTTTTTTTTGATCAAGGCTATTTGGAGTCTTATATGCCTCACTTATCTGTATGTCAATTTCTTTTCCCCTGCTTGGGAAGTTTTCTGCCATCACTTCTGTGAATAGTTTTTTTATATTATCTGCACTCTCTCCTGTTTCTTCATTGACTCCAATCAGTCTTATGTTATTCTCCTTTGCATCATCTGGGCACAATCTCTGCTGTTATCTGAGAAATTATTTCTGAATTTCATTTTTTCCAGATCCTCTTTTGTTGCCAGTTCAGGGAGTCTAGGTGGTTGAGTATCAGATTTTTCCTTCTCGTTTTCCTTTGGGTTTGCTGTAGGTGATCTAGAAGTCTGTTTTTGAGGCTTGTTTTTGTGTCTTCTCATTTCCACATCAGGGAGGATGTGTGGTTGCCACCTGCACAGCTCACCTCCTCTGCCCTGCGAGTGGTGGAATGGCATCTGGGAAGCCTCCTCCTGGGCGCTGGGATTGGCTCACTTCCTCTGCCCTGGGAGGGGTGTAATGGTGGCCAGGGAGCCTGCTCCTGGGCGCTGGGATTGGCTTACCTCCTCTGTTCAAGGAGCGGTGGAATGGCAGCCTGAGATCCTCCTCCTGGGAGCTGGGATTGGCTCACCTCCTCTGCCCTGGGAGTAGTCCCAAAAACAATTTATTATGAAATAGTTAACATCATGACAACTCCAGATTAAACTGTACCAGAAATAAACATTGTAAAAGAAATTTAAAATCCTGATAATTAATTACTGGTTTGTTCTGTAATTCCTTTGTTTAAACAACTCTCTCTCTTAACTCAAAATTTCCCACAAAGATAGTATTCTACATTAAAAACACATGCTTGGAAGCTAGAAAAATGGAACTCAAGTGAGCAAATTTTTAGTTGAATTCTGATAAAATATTTAAAAGCTCAGCTTGTAGTTTAAAAACTGGAAAGTTATCAGAAATCTTTAATATTATGTTGATTTTTAATATAGTACATCTACTACAGCTACAAAAAACTGAAACTGCAAATGTCACACTTCTGGCTGAAATTAGCAGCTCAGAAACAGAGTCTTCCTTCTATAGATGTAGAAGCAGCCCAGAAGAATCAGTAGCATAACAGCCACGTACATCATGTAGTAATCAAGAGGGGCAAAGTGTTTGTTTAGATAGAAAGAAACAATACCCTTTACCTTTGAAAGGAGTCACACCTTTCAGGTAGTCTAATGAAAGTCATAAAGATAAGTAGAATTCTGAAGAAGGCTTCTAGGGGAAGGTAAGTTTGAAATGAATCTTTAAACAGAGATTGGGGATGTGACCATTAAATATTAAATTATATTTTATTCTGAGGCACTTTTCTGAGAATATGTCAATGTAGTGGAGGGTAGAGATTTTGGAATATAGACTTTAGAGATAAGCAGACCTAGTTTTGAGTTCTATTTCTGCCAATAGTAAATTTGGGAATTTTAGGAACTCACATAACTCTCCTGAATCTCAGTTCTCCATCAATGAGTAGATGATGAAATTGGTGCCTAATTTATGGCACCATACTGAAGTTCAAAAGACACAATTCATAAAGATTTTTGGTTTTTTATCTAACATGTAAAGACCTTAGAGGCCATAATTCCATTTCAATAAGTAGGAAAGTGAACAAACTGAAAAACCACTTTTTTTAGATCCATTTCAAAAATGCAGTCAAAGGATGAACCACTGACCTAAAAATTGAAACATAAAAACAAGGAGAAAATCATAATTTATCAGAACAGAAACCCATAAGAAAAAATTTTCATGGTAATCAATATGATGTTAGGAAAATGTGAACTGCTTTTGATGAATGAATAGAGGTTTACTATGGACAAGTTGAAGAAATAAAAAGTGAAAGGGGATGCAATCACAGGGAGGTCCAAACACTTTAGTGAGTCACTCCTCCAAGAAGCATCAACCAAGGAATCACAGGGAATAGTAGCGCAAAATCACCATATGTTTCTGGCAGAGGGAAGGAAGAAAGGAACCATGGAAACATTATGAAGTGTCCTGGAACTGTTTTTTCAACAGGGCCATGCTATATTGCCCATGCTGGCCTTGAACTCATGCTTCTCCCACCTTAGCCTCCCAAGTAGCTGGGATTACAGTCAGGCACCACCATGCCTGACAATATTCTGTTCTTCTTAACAAGACCTACTTAACAGAACTAGTTTGCTAGGACCTAAATTATTAGGGAGTTACTGGAACCTAACAGAACTGGTGAGAGGCAAATATCCAAATCTATCCAAATTAGTAAAACTGTTCTACCTATGGTGGCAGTAGTGAATACTGCAGTCAAGAAGTATAGGCTAAAGATGTTAAGACTTCATCTTAGCAATACAGAATGGCCCGCACACCTTACCACCACATTACTAACATCCTATTAACAGTTCCTTTGCTTCAGGTGTCAAGAAAATATACAAGGCACAATAAAAGCAAATTATACAATTTGAAATATCAAACATTGGGATCAGGTTTAGACAGGGCAGTGATGGTAAAATTATCAGAGTAGAAGTTTATAACAAATATGCTAAGAACTCTAAGAGATCATAAGCAGTACTCAGTAACAGATGAGTAATGTAAGCAGAGAGATAGACATTTTAAGAATTCTTAAATTATCAGGGATCAAAAATGCCATAACAGGAATAAAAATGTCACTGATAGGCTCAGTACTAGACCAGATATAGCCAGGGCAAGAATCTCTGAGCCTGATGGTATGTCAATAGAAACCTCCAAAACAGAAATTCAAAAAGACTGACAATAGGACAGAATATTCAGGAACAGTGGAAGATGTACAAAAGGTATAACCTATGCATCATTGTGCATACTAAAAAGAAGAAAGAGGAAGGAAGAAAATATTTGAGGCTATAAAGACTGAAAATTTCCCCAAATTAATGTCAAATGCCAAACAAAAATATCCAGAATGGTCAAAGAATACCAAGAAAAATGAATGTCCTCCCAAACCTGGTTAGACATATATTCAAATTTCAGAAAATCAAAGAGAAATAAAAGTAAGTTTACCAAGCCAAAGGAATAAAATGCCTTGTCTATAGAGAAGGAAGGATAAGAATGATGACTGCCTTCTCTTCAAAAACATTTAAGCAAGAAGATAGTGGAATGAAATTTAAAGAATTTAAAGATATCAGTCTAAAACTTTATGTCCTGTGAAATTATCCTACAAAAGCAAATATGTTTTTTCTTAGGCAAGTAATAATTGAAAATTATGACAAACACACTTGCTTGGCCACTAATGTTACAGATTGTCACAATGGATCATAAAACAAGATCCAAGTTTATACTGTCTACAAAAATCAACTTTTAATATGAAGACACATACTAATAAAAAGTACGGGGATGGAGAAACATAGTAATAATGATGAAAGGAATAAAAGAGTAGTAAACTAATTTTAGACAAGAGAATTCAGAACAAGGAAATTTGTCATGGATAAAAAAGGGTATTACATAATTACAATTAATTAATTCCTGAGAAAATGTAATAATCCTTAATGTATATGCACTCAATTGCACAATAAGAAAATATATGAAGCAAAAACTGGGAAAATGTAAGATAAATAATAATTCGTATTATAGTTGGAGATTTCATAATTTATTTGTCAAAAATGGGCAAATCCAACATCAGAAAATCAGCAAACATATAATAAATACAAGTTATTAATATAAAAAAAGGAAGAAGGTATCTGTAAAGACTCCATAGACATTAAAATAATAAAATATTATGGACAACTCTATGGCCATGTAATTAATAACACAAATTCATTGCATCAGTTCTTTGAACTACGTAATCTGTCATAATGCACAGAAGGAGAAGGACAATCTGAGTAGGCTTATATCTGCTAAAAATGAATCAATGGAGCCGGGGATTTAGCTCAGTGGTTTTACCGCCTGCTGAGCAGGTGCAAGGACCCGAGTTCGATCCCCAGTACCAAAAAAAAAAAAAAAAAAATGAATCGATGATCAATGTCTTTCTATAAAATAAAGCATCAGTTCATAAAAGTGTTTACTGGGATATCTTAGCAAATATTTAGGGAAAAAAATCATACTTAATTCTCTGACAGAAAGAAACTGAAGAAATACTTTGAAACTCATTACATAAGGCTAACATTATTTAGATATCAAAATCAGACAATTATATTTGAAGAAATTTACAAAGCAATATCATTAATGGACATACAAAAATTTTCAACAACATATCAGCAAATCAAAGCCAGCAATAAATAGAAAAAATTATACACCATGATCAAAGAAATTATCCTGGTATGGATAGAGGAGGATTCAATATTTGGTAAATAATGCAAATCATCATGTCTATAGGCTAAAGAAAAAAAAATACATACACCAATAGATACAGAAACCATCTGACAAAATTCATTACCAATTTACAAGAAACATTCAGTAAAATAGTAAAAATTTGCAACTTCTTTGACTTCAATAAAGAATATTTACAAAAAATATAGTGCTACGATCATACTTAGCGGTGAGAAAATAAAAGTATTGAAGAACAAAAAGCAACACAAAGACGTTTTCTTTCATCACTCCCTTTCAACATCATACTGGAAATTGTAGCATTTGCAACAAGATGAGAAAAGGTAATAAAAGTTATATGGGTTGGAAAAGAGAAAATAAATTGAAACAAGATTGTCTTTCAAGAGTATGTGAAAGAACTTTTAAAAATGTTTTAGAATTAATAGGCAATTATAGCAATTTTGCTGGATACAAAATTAATATGTAAAAGTCAACTTCTTTCTTATATACAAACAAGCCGAATTTGAAATTTGAAAGAATATCCTTTGTTAATACCCCAAACATTGAAATATATATAAATCCTACAAAATACGTATATGACCTACATGAAGAAAATTATAAAATTCTGATAAAATAAGTCAATGGAAAACTAAATGGGAGAAATGCCATCTACTTATCTATCTATATCTATATCTCTCTATATATAATTCTTTTATTTATTAAGTTTATTTATTGGTACATTTTAGGTATACAATATAGTTACATTCATCATTGAGATCTTGTACCTCTTCATGATGTATCTTGGTTCTTATTTTTTCCCCATTCCCCAGCCCTCCCTTCACCCCCTCCATCCTTTCCTATTTACAAATAATTTGTTTCCATTTTTTTCCTTTTCTCATAGTTTTCTTTTCCCTTCTTTCCTTTCCCCTATCCCTCCAATTTCCCCTACTCCTTTAGACCTTTTCTTCCTGTTTCACAAATATATATATATATATATATATTCTTAATGTGTTATATCCAACAACAAAACATCAAATGCATAAAACAAAATTACAAGATACATAGATAAATCTACTATTATTTGTGTAAGACTCAATATTGACAACATTTTTTTCCAACTTGTTCTATAAACTTTATTGAATCCTAGTCAAAACCACAGCAAACTGTTTTGTGGCTATTTATATCCTGGCTCTAAAGTTTATACAGAGAAGCAAAAGACCCAATACTGAATGATATTTAATGATCAGTACAAAGTAGGATACAGACAAATTAAGAAACTGACAATACCCATTTTCACGTCACAATATAAACTACAGTAATCAAGAAAGTGTGTAATTAACAAAATAATAGACAAATTAATGGGAAGACAGCTCAAACATGGACTCTTTGAAATATGGTCAACTGATTTTGACAACAGAGCAAAGAAAAACAATAAATAAGAGACAATAATTTAAATGAATAATGCCAAAACACTTCAAAGGTCTTAATTTAAAATCAATTATATGATTAAACATAACATGCATAATTATAAAACTCCTAGGAGATAACATTGAAAAAAACTAGGTGGCTACCTGTATAGTGGTGACTTTTTACATAAAATTAAACATAAGTTATGTGAAGAAAATGATTGGAAAATTCATTGGAAAAATATCTGACTGGGGCCTGGGCACACTTTGAATTAAAATTAATTTTTTAAAAAATTTCACTAAAATAAAAACTTTTACTCTACAAAATATACTGAAAATAGGAAGAGATACAAGGAGGTGAGAGAGAGAGGAAAGAAAGGATATGAAAAAAACTGAGATGTGTTATATACATGTACCAACTTCCCACGAGGAAAGTTATTATGTACTACAAATGTATACTTATTAATAGTATAACTTAAAGACACAGACTGAGAAAATATTACCAAAATATACCTGATAGTTTATTGTTATCAGAAATACAGAAGAAACTCTTAAAACTAAACAATAATTATCTTAAAGACTAGATTTTAAAATTGGGCAAAAGACCTAAACTGAAACCTTAGAAAAGAAGATATATACATAACAAATAGGCATATGAAAATAGTTATCATATATTATTAAATAATTACAAATTAAAACAGTGATTATATACTACACATCTGTATTAGAGTGACCACAATCCAAAACACTGACAACTCCAAAAGCTTGAGAGTGTATAAAGCAATAAGAATTTTCATTTAATACTGGAGGGAATAAAAAATGTTAGGGTTGCTTTGGAAGAGAGTTTAGAAGTTCTTTACAAAGCTTACCATACTCACACCAGGTAGTCTAGCAGTTTTTCTTCTTGTAATTTAGCCAAATGAGTTAAAAAATTATGTACACACAAACATATAGACATGGACATTTATGGATATTTTATTTATAATCACAAAAACTTGGAAACAATCAAGATTTCTTTTGGTAGTTGAATGGATGAATAAACTGAGAACACCCAAATAATTGAACATTATTCATCACTGCTAAAAAGAAGTGACCTATCAAGCCATAAAAAGATATAGAATAATCTTAAGACATATTGCTAGCTCAGAGATGCCATCCTACAAAGGCTACCTAGAGTATGATTCCAAATATGAAGCATAATAAAAATGTCAAACTCATGGAGAAAGTAAAGAGATTAGAGTCTGTTAGGGATAATTGGAAGGAAGGATGAGTAGGTTATACACAGATTTTCATGCAATGAAACTACTGTATATGATACTATAATGATGAGCAACTTTCATTAAACATTTGTCAAAACTCATAGACTATACATCAGTAAGAGTGAACCTTCATGTAAACTATGGACTTGGGGCAATAATGTGTCAATATGGGCTCAATGTATTACTTTGGTTTAGAATTTTGATATTGGAGAAGCTGTGTGGTAATGGAAACAGGAAAGAGAAACATAACAAATCTCCCTAAGTTCTGATAACATTTTTGTGGGCATAAATCTGCCCTAAAAATAAAATATATTGTATTAGCAGTGTATCACTTTAAGTAAATATTTGAGATAATTAACTCATCAAAAGAAAAATGTCTATTTTTGTTCATGGTGTTGGAATTTCTGATTTCTGATCAAGTGGACCCATAACTTTGGTCTCTGACAAGACAGTGTATCATCACAGGAGTACTTGGTGGAGCAAAAAATATTCACTTCACATCTCATAGCTGGGAATCATAAAATAGTGAGGAGGGAGCCAGGGTTCACAATCTTATTCAAGACATACTCCCAATGAACTAAGTTTCTCCCACTAAACTAAATGTTCTACTACCATATTCTTCCATCCTGGAGAATATTGATTTTCTACATTTTTTTCTGTATTTCTACATGTATCTTCAGATATTCAACATTGAAACCTTACCATCTATTTTACAAAAAAAAGAGAGAAAAAAGCAATGTACATTATATTAAACAACATACAATATATTTTTTGATTGGCACAATGGTAGGAAATTAAAAGTAAATCACCTCAGTTTAAATGTGGTGTGTAAATAAATCGTTTTTCAGGGATTTTTTTTTTTACCAATTGTTCACCTTACTGATCTATTTTCACACAAATTAATTTTATAATACAACTAGTTTGATTTTGTATTTAGGTTGAGGTAGAAAACCTGAATTTTTTGAGAAAAGCTGTTTGTTTGCTGTTTCCAGAATGAATGTCATATAACTTGTCATTACATTGAAACTTGATTCTCCTTTTCTGCTAAGTAACTGTCATGGATGAGATTAAAAACTGTCTTTCAAATCTCTTGTGAGCTCAGATACTGTGGTTTTGGAAGGTGATTGAAGCATGGAAGTGCTATATTCATTAGTGCACTAATGCATTGATGAGTTTATAACTGAAAGTGTTGATAAGAAGTAGAGCCAGAACACTTGGACAGAACACTGTGAAATCATGAGCCAAACAAACCTCTCCTCCTGTTAGTTGCTGATGTCAGATATTTTGTCCCAGGGATAATAATATGGGTAGTACAGACAATTGGTTTCAAAAGTGAGGTTGTTACTATGGTGGTACCTAACTATGTGGTTCACAATCATTTGGAACTGGTTTCCTGATGGAATTTAGAGAAGTGGGCTAGAGAAGCTGTAAAATACTGTAAGAAGTGCTTGATGAGTGATTCTGGCTGTAGCTAAGAATGCCACATTGATGATAGGAATGCAAAGAGTGAAGGTCAGGATCAAAAAGTGACAAGTTCTAACAAAAAACTCTTTTGTAAAGTGGACTAGGGCCCATGCATGTTGCATTCTGCCAAAGAAGTTGTCTACATTTTGTCCATGTTCTATGACTATGTATGTGTGAAGAGAAAGTTAAAAATGGTGGAATATCAATTTGCTAAGTCAATTAAGGAAACCCCAACCTTCAGGCATGGGTGTTCCCAGCTGCTTTTACCTAGAAATACATTGAGAATCAAGAGAAAAAAATAGCAGAGATGAGAGGTGTAAAACTTGCTAATAGGCTGAAAAGAATTTGCATGTAAAGCAGGGACCAAGAATAGTGTGATTGCTGAAGATATTAACAAAATTAAAAAGAAGTCATGTACTCTAAATCCAGGGTAATAGGAAAGTTGGGTTGAGGCCATCTCATGGATTGATCAGACTTACCTGTCACAAGCTCAAGCATCTAAAATTCTAAACTCCTCTGAAAGAATTTTATTTCAGAAGAGAACTCAGTGGCACATTGCTCATCCAGGACTACCTTGGGAAATATTTGCCCACATTCAGCCATATAAGCAATCAGAGCATTCAGCAGCTATGGGACACAGGGGCCAGATTATTGCTCAAACTGGTGACATCCCTTGGTATTATGTATGTGGTAATGGTTTTGTATGCATGCAGAATACAAAAGTTGTGGGATCTTGAAGGTTTCCACATAATTTTCAGAGGAAGACAGGGGAGGCCAATCAATGTGCCCCTTAAAGGGTAATTCATTAATCTGTGAGAATAAATCCAAAAGTATAGAAGAAAACACAGAAATTTGAAGATACCAGGAAGTGGGATATCTGCAAAGAAAAAACCTGCAAGAAGTAAAAACAGCCAGCTGAGGTGAGAGAACATGTGGGCTACAAGGCCAGATAGGAGGGGATGCCCAAGCCCAGTAGAATTCATATCTCATCATAAACTTTTCCAGGTATTGAACATGGAGCTACAGGATTTAATCATTGCCCCACTGCCTTTCAGTCTTATTTTATTTCAATTAATTCTATGCCCCAATTCTTCCCTTTTTAAATGGAAATATTTCCCTTTGCCATTGGAAGTGTTTAACTTTAAAAAAAAAATTTTACAGGGACTCACAGATAAGAGTTTGCCTTGAATCTCAGAGGAGACTGCCGAGTTGGATTTATGGCAATTCTGGAACTGTTAAGACTTTGGTGACTCTTGGAGATGGATAAAATGCATTTTTCATAAGGAAATGAAAATGAGCTTTGGGGAATGAGAGTGGAATGTTATTGCTCAGACTTAAAGTATTTCCCCAAAGTTTATGTGTTCACAGGTTGGCTTTTGAAAAGTAATTGGATTATGAGGATTTCTACTCAGCAGTGGATTACTCCACTGACTAATTCATAGATGATTCTGTCCTGAAGAGGTGAGGTCTGAGTGGAAGTGGGACACTGGGTCTATGACCTGGAAGGATGTACTCTAATCCCTGACTCTTCCCTTCTCTTTTAACTTCTTAGCTGCCATAGATTAAGCACCTTTCCTTCTTTATGATCTTCTGCCATGTTGTTTCTGTCTTGGAGCCAGCCAACCTTGGACAGAACCCCCTGAAACCATCAGTTAAATAAGTCTCTCCTCCATGGAGTGGCAGGTGTCATGCATTTTGCACCCCAAAATTGGAAAGTGACAAAATACCTAATGTTCTCATTCAGCCATTCATTCAAAGTGTTTACTCATTCATCTATATCTGCAAAAGATTATAAATCCAGTAGATAGTCAAATAGACTATCTTTGGGAGGAAATATCATGTAAGGTTTCAAAGCACTGGCACTATAATCAGATTTTGGTCTATGATCTCATCTATTTAATTTCTTAGCCATGCAATTGTAGGTGAGTTAATTATCACCTCTAAGTCTCAGCTTATCTATCTTTAAAATTGGAATAAAGTAATACTTACCTTATATGATTGTTAAAAATCTTAAAGTAGAGCATATGATTTACAGCTTAGTGAATAGCACCTGATTTATTCCTAGAGTTTCTATTTAGCTATAATGTACTCAAGTTTATGGTTAGTAAAAGGACAGAGTTTTTCATCTAGTTATAATTAGGATAGAAATTTTTATAAAGAAGATAATATTTATTATTGAATTTTGCATTTTTCTCTGGATTTATCTTCCCATAGACTACAAAGCTTGTCTCACTGATGAGCTATATTTTTAGGCATAGACTTGTCTTAGGTTCTAAGACTATATAACAGGGAATATAAATTTATCTATAATGTCATATACACTAAGCATCTGTAAAAATTCTTAGGCTGGGTTCAAGTATTGTAATTTAAATTAATCCCTTCATTGCTGTTTTTGGTTTTTATGTGAACATTTGATCAGAATCTGAGAGTATCTGCAAATACCTTAGAAAAAGTGGATCACACAAATTCCTCTGTTTCTATAGAACTGATGATACTGAATTCCTTAATGTAGAAAGGCTAAAAAGATAAAAGGTGAGCAGAGCAGTTGAAAAATGTGTTCTAGTTTATATTGTTAAAACAAGTCTGATTTGTCTTTCATCAGGAATGAAAAGTTAAAAATACAGTAATGAGTACATCTTAAGTTGTACTTTTATAATTTATTCTATTATGTAAAGTAAAAAGACAATAATTGTGATGCCATGTATCTAGATGTCTCCCCAAAGCCCCATGTGCTCATAGGTGGGACTTATTGAAGGTGACCGTATCTAGGGTATATGGTACAAAATTAAGACTACTGATTGGAATTAGCTGAATTTTAGGTATGGCTGAATGGATTTTCTGAAGACAGAATCCTTACCCTGGGTGGAGGTAGCACCACCCAAATGAATTGTATCCTGGATAGAAAGTAAAGGGACAGAAAGAAGACAAGACTGTTGCCGCTGTTGCTTGCTGCTTGCTGCTTCCTGCTCGCTGTTTCATGCCTGCCTTGTCATGGCTTGTTTCTCCTCTCCTGTGTCCCTGTGCCATGTTGCCCTGCCATGAAGACAGCCAATTATGGACTGAAATCTCTACAAACTGTGAGTCAATATATACCTTTCCTCCTTTAATTTTGAGAGTCAAATATTTTGTCCCAGCAATGAGAAAATTAACTAAGACAATAACACCATACTTTCTCATAGTGTCTCAAATAATAGACCTCCTCTGAGTTAAATTTTGAATCCTGAGAAGGAAGAAATGGAGTAATCTATTCTAAATGGTAACAGTTTTAGAGAAGGATGATAAGAAAATGCTCTATAAATATAGATCACAGATTTATGTCACAATCATACTGATAAGGAAGTTAAGAGCTGGAATTCTGTCTTACAAACTCTGACTCCCCTTACTTTCATTTTAAAAACATAAGGGAAAGTATTGATATAAGTTGTGATTTCAAGCATGAGGCAGAATGGGAATATATTTTTGGACTCCTCCCTCCTTCTCTGCATGATGTCTTCAACTTGTAGTAGCTCTTCTCTCTGCCAGTATTTAGCATGGCTTTGTATGGTTTGAGCTTACAATTAGGAAGAAAGTATATCTTTTATCTTTTGAGATTTGCCATAGGCTTTTTGAAAACCCAGAACACAACTTATACGTTTGTGAAGGCTACACAACACCTATTTCACTGTGTGTATTCAACAACTATTTCTTGATTGCTATATTTCTAATAGTAATATTTTATATATATATCTACTAACAGCTTAGTGCATAACAAGCACAATTATAAATACTTGCATTGTTTTATTAATATATCAGCAATCTCATTAAATAAACAACTACATACTTTTAATTTTTATTTCACTTAAACAAGCCAAAAGCTATGAGTTTTGCAGAAAAAAATTAAATCTGTTCACTATTAACTCTCATCACTTAACCACTAATCTTTATTTGCAATGCTCATACACCACTCTATCATTACTATTTCAGTATATGAATAATTTTGATCAGTTATATTCCTCAAATTATTTGCATTTTATAAGACATATTTAAAGAACATGCAAGCTGAAATCAACCTCCAATAATGAACATTCATTAAGAAACTGTAAGTGAAGTCACAATGATATTTTCTTAGTAGTTTTCTACATTTTCCTCAAGTTACATCATCCAAGTGGTTACTACAAATGGTCAGTAAAAGTAAAAACAAAAGCAAAACCCAAAACAAAACAAAGCCTTCTAAAGAAGACAGAGAAAATAACACTTGACAATGGCAGTACATTTGGGGGGTGATGAGGATTGAACCAAGGATATTCGAATTGTACTACTTCCCCACCCCTTATTTTATTTTTAATTTTGAGACAAGGTCTTGCTAAATCACCAAGTTTCTCAAACTGAGCTCAAATTGTAATCCTACTGCCTTAGCCTCCCAGATAGCTACGATTACAATTATGTGCCACCTCTTTTAAACATAAAAGTCATGCATAATCTTTCTCTCAATCCAGACTTATTTTTTAGTCACATTGTTTATTTTATATACTTTCAGAAATACTGTATTCTATTTTTGAATGCACAGATCAAATTATAAATAAGATTTTGTGTTATATTCATTTTGTGTTATTCTTTTAACTTGTCTTTAGGTTTTCTTTGCTAACATTTTTCTATACTTTTTTTATCCTGGCTTGTAAATTAATTTTTTCCTAGAGTCTTATTGCAGTATCACTCAAATTATCCTTGTATGGTAATTATTTATCTTTCTATAGTTTTATTTTCTATTTAATAGCTTATCAGACAGGTTTCTTTTTTTCTTTATAAAAGTCAAAATCAAATCTACTTTACTTACCTAGAACATTAATTTGTCATGAGGATATCATGGAGTTTATACAATGGGAAGACTAGAGAAGAATGCTTAGAAATCAGAGAATAAAGAATGGCAAACTAAGCAACCAAAAAAATTGGGAACTTGCAAAAATATTCCTGATCCTGCTGGTAGTGAACATTCCTGACAACAATCTCTAATTTTCAACTCCAATAGAGTTGCTTTATATTGGGGGCCTGGGATTTAGTTCAGTGGCACCATGCCTGCCTCACAAGTGTAAGGTCCTGAGTTCGATCCCAGGTACCAACAACAAAAAAAAAGAAAGATAGAAAGGAGCTTTATATAATCTACTACTCTCCTAGCATTTTGTCACTTCCTGCACAGTATCATAATTTGGGGTAGAAGCATGTAATTGGCTTGATCTAATGTATATATTAATGCTCATGGCTAGAGGAAAGAAATGCCTATATTTCTTAAACTTCATACTGTGAAAAGTTGAGTATGTGTTACATTTTTAAAACGCTTCTTTTGTTGAAAAGAGATTTAGTTATTCAATTAAATACAGCATTTCTTGATCTTTTAATTTAAATCTTATACATTTAAATTTTCTTTGTCTACTTGATTCTTTTCTCTGAAATAAGTTTGATACTTCAAACTATAATTCTGTGTTTGTCAATTGATTTTGCAGTTTTTGTTTCACACGTAGCATTTCATATTTAACAGTTGAAGTCATACATAAGCACAGAAAACCACACCTTCCTTCCCTGCTTGAGTTAATGACACAAGTCATTATGTGAAGGTCAAGATACCACAATGATAATTATTACTGATAGAATTGATAGAAGAATGTGGCTTTAGGATTTCAGATCAATAAACAAAATAATATTTCATCTATGATTTATGAAAATGTAGACACCCTGTCATAAGGATACTTTAACAACTGCATTCTTCATTTGCAAGAGCAAGCCATTCTCTGTTAGTAAGCAGTTTAGAATGCTTGTGTGTTTGTAGAGGAATGATTTTTCATGAAAACAACAGAAAGAGACTGAGAAAGAAAAATGGAACATGGCAATTAGTATTCCATTTCTGTGGAGAAAAGTAATTAAGCAATGATGGGCATATGTATAACATAGTCCCTCAGGAGGAATCATAATACCAAATATATGTTTCTCTCTTAATGCATTAAGTTAAGCAACATAAAACCACCCATAATTTCAGGTCAATAATTCCCCCTTATATATAAAAATACTAGGTATTTCATATTTCAGTATTTTTATATCTTACATTAATATTTGTATGCTTTGTATTATTTACATTATGTGATTTAAGCATATACATGTAATTTTTTACCATTTTTAGATATTTGGAATTTTTAAGACATAAAGTTTAGAACTATTTTGAAAAATAGAAGAGCACAGTAATAGTTAACTGTTGTGTCAACTTGAATAAGAAATGCCCAATTGACTGGCTTAGCATAGTTCTGGATGTGACTGAATGGATTTATGGAAGATGAAACACCCATCCTGAGTGTGAGTGGCAACAAATAATAGGTTTGTATTCTAAATGGAATAAAAAAAGGGAAAAATATAAGGAAGCCTTGCTTCTGTTTCTTCAGAGGAAATGCAGTTTTTGCCTTTGCCTTGGAAATCCACCTCCAGCCTTGCAACACAAACTTTTCAGCCTTTTTGCCCAAATGCTTTAGCCTTCTATCCCAGATGATTCAGCTTCCTGATTGGAACATGCACAAGACTCTACACTGAGCTCTAGGCCTTTCACATGTGACTGGATCATTTGGAGCTCCAGCATAGAGGACACACTCTTCATCATTCCATGCCTGCCTCTGTAGGCAGCAATTGTAAGTTTACCATGCAAATCTTGTAAATGTATATATCTCAGGATATATATATTCTGTTCCAAGTCTACCTTGTACACTATTTCTGTTTCCTGTAATGGTACCAGGAGTGAGCCTACCTTGTAAATCCATACCTATGTATATGTGAATATATATAGTCTCTTTTTGTAGTGAGCACTTACTGATACAGATATCAAGTGGTACCAGGAGTGGCTCTAGAGAAGCAAGATTGTAAAGAAGAAAATTTTTAATTGCTTTAGTGGTTCCTGGAGTTGGCTTTCTCCCATCCAAGTACTAACCAGGCCCGACCCTGCTTAGCTTCTGAGATCAGACAGGATCGGGCACGTTCAGGGTGGTATGGCCGTAGACTGGCTTTCTAATTTGATAAATCCCAGAGATGTCAAGGTCTCTCCTCCTGATAATGTGTGGCACGTTGGTAGTTTGTTGTACCACCTGTTTAAAGTGATACACAATATAGATCCATTTAAGTATGCTAATTTGCCACCTATGAGATGCAATGAATTTAGTTACTCCATATAAGATACTTTTGAATATTTTTTGGCAGAGTGGGAAATATAATGATGGTGGATGGTTGCTTTTAACGTCTCTGGAAAAAATATTGAAGAAAAATAATGAGCTCAAAACATTCACAGGAAATTTAAAGTTTTCTAAATGTGAAGACAAATAAATAATGGAAAATAAAGAGCTCAAAGGTTTAAAGTCCTAGCTCCAAACACACATAGAGTATCTAGATTTTTCAGCGTGTACTAAAAGAGAATCTTCTCTCTTTTAGGGGCAGGGCTGAGATTGCAGAAACCCAAACACAGGGCATCATAATTTGATTGGTTGACATACAGCATTAGTTTAAGGTCAACCTTGAAGTGTATCTGAAGTAAAGGTGAGGGTAATGATCAGAAAAGAATGAGATTCCCTACATTGGGGGGTAGATTTTTAGGAGGATTCTGATGAGGCTTGGGATGTTGAGCTCCTAGACTCTAACAAGATTATTTTGCCAGACAAAAAGATTTCTCCTCCAACATGTCAGAGGCATCCATACCCCCACCACCTCTGATATTGACCTCATTTCCTATGACCTCATTTCCTAAGCTAATCCTGTGTTGAGCAAGCATGATAATGCTGACACTCCTCATGACCCTCACCACCCACTTTTGCTTCCAGGCCTATAAACAGGCTCAAATGTCAAAAGACTCCTAAATGTGAGGTGCACAGTGTGACCCATGAGAAGGTCTGATATACTCCCAAATAACTTCTTCAATTTTCTAATTCTTATGAGCAGAGGCCTAATGAGCAAGTGTGGAGATGGATTTTAATGGTGTGGGATAATGGTGATAAAATCATACATTTGGATCAGGCTGAATTTGTCAATAAAGGCCTATCAAGTAGAGATTCTCAATTTAATGTCATAACTCATGGAGTAAAAAAGGTTTTATTAATTTATTGACTTGTTGGCAAAAGTATAGATCAAAAGATATCCTATTGTGAATGAATTAGAGATGCCCCATATTTCTTTGTTTACTACTGATGGGATTCAAAGGTTCAGGAAAATGTTGCTGAAGTAAATTTGTATTGTTAAACCTAATCCCCCACACTGGGTCTTTCAACCAGAATTGTTCATCATGAGCTGAGTATTTTCTGATCTACCAAGTAATAAAGGTGGATGAACAGAGCAACAGTTTATCATTAAATGGAAATGATATGTATGTATTCTAGCCAGAGCAGATCCAGAGAGCACTAGTAAGTTATATGAAGAAGTTGCCCAAATGTTCATGGTTCCTGCTCTTGCTATATTGCCTTCTGTCTCCCAGAATGCACCTATGGCCTCATGGGGTGTACCATATGATCAGCTGACAGAGGAGGAGAAATCTAGTGCCTGGTTTATGGGTGATTCTGCAAATTATGAAGGCACCAACCACAAGTAGGCAGCTGCAGCATTACAGCCCCTTTCCAAGACATCCCTGAAGGCCAGTGGTGAAAGGGTGTCTTCACAATGGGCAGAACTTCAGGCAGTGCACCTGCACCTGCCTGATAATTTGATGAAAGAAAAAATGGTCTGATGTGAGACTGTATACTGAATCATGGGCTGTAGCCAATGGTCTGGCCAGATGGTCAGAACTTGGAAGGAATATGACTGATGTTCCATATCAAAATTGGTGTCAAAGTGGTGTCATGCCTGCCTGGCAAGTGCAAGGTCCTGAGTTTAATCCCTGGTACCAGAAAAAAAAATTGGTGTCAAAGATATCAGGGAAGAGATACATAGATAGACCGTTTCGTATGGGCAAAGAATGTAGTAAAGACATTTGTATTCCATGTGAATGCTCATTAAAAACTTACCTCAACAGAAGAGGAACTTTATTAATCAAGTGGATATGATGACCCATTTTGTAGATAGCAGTAAATAATTTTCTTCAGTCACCCCTGTCACTGCCCAATGGGCTCTTGACAAACTCAGCCTGATGTAGGTGTATGATTTTGATTCTATTATCCCACATCCTTAAAATCAATTCGCACACTTGCATATAAGGCCTTCACTTATAAGAGTTGGAAAACTAAAATGGGAGTAAATGATGCTGAGTACATGCATAACCTCCATTCCTGTTGTCATGGACTCAATAAAATGGACTCCCACTCACTAAAGCAGATCTAACTACAGCCACTGCTGAATGCTCAACATGCCAGCAGCATAGACCAGTGCTGAGTCCTCATCCTGGCACCATTCCTTGAGGTGATCAGTCTGCAACCTGGTGGCATGTGGATTATATTGGACCATTTCTATCATGAAAAGTACAGCTCTTCATCTATAGTGGTGTAGACACTTATTTGGGGTATGGATTTGTCTTCCCTCCATGTAATGCTTCTGCCCAAACTACCATCTTACAGAATGGCTTATCCACTGTCATGGTATTCCACACAGCATTTCCTCTGACAAAAGAAAATATTTTACAGCCAAAAAAGTGAGACATTGGGCTCATGCTCATGGAATTCATTGGTCTTACCATGTTTTTCACTATTTAGAAGCAGCTGTATGGATGGAAAGTTGTAAGGGCCTTTTGAACATGCATTTATAGCACCAGTTAGGTGGCAGTAGCTTGCAGGGATGGGGCAATGTTCTTCAAAGCCTGAATTAGCATCCATTTTATATTAATGTGCCTCCCATAGCCAGGATTCTTAGGTCCAGGAATCAATGAGCGGAAGTGAGAATGGTACCTCTCACCATCACACCTAGTGATCTGTTAGTAAAGTATTTTGCTTCCTGTTACCATGACCTTATAATATGCTTACCTAGATGTCTTGATTCAAGAGTGAGAAGAGTTTGTACCAGGAAGCAAAACAATTCCAATGAACTGAAAGCTAAGACTTTCATCCTCTAATTTTGGGCTCCTTATGCTAAAAAAAAAAAAAAAAGAATTACAATGTTGTTAGGGTTAATTGACCCAGACTATCAAGAGGAAAATGGACTGATACTTTACAATAGAGGGAAGGAAGAATATACTTGGAATGCAGGATCTCCTCCTATAACCATGCCTTGTCATTAATGTCAATGAGAAACCAAAGCGACCCTGTCCAGGCAGGATGACAACTGGCCTGGAACCTTCAGAAATGCAGATATGGGTCACTTCCTGGGAAAAGAATCAGGAACTACTGAGGTATCTGTTGAATGCCAATGGACTACACAATGGGTAGTAGAAGAATGTAGATATAAATACCAGTTATGACACCCCATGATCAGTTATACAAATGAGGATTTTAATAGTCTTCTCCTAATATGTTTTTTATGTACTATAATGTTGAAAATCTTAATATTGGTTCTTAAGTATTGTTAAATCTATTTTATAACATTAATGTTATGAAATGTTAGGAGCAAGCATCACTCACCAAAAAACTTACCTTCTGTTCTCAGGAGAGAATTAGTGCATTTCTGATTTTAGTCAGGATAGTTGTACTGTGTTAAGGCATAATTATGAATTTGTCTGTGTACCTGGAGAGTAAAATTTAAGGAAATTTGTCTGGTTACCAATTTGATAGGGATGGATATTGATAGTTCACTCCTGTGCCAGCTTGAGTAAGAAACACCCAACTGATTGAATTATGTTCTGAGTGTGACTGAATGGATTTACCGAAGATGAAAGACCTACCCTGGGTGTGAATAGCAACCAATAGTCTTGCAACCTGAATGGAATAAAACAGAGAAAGAAGAAAGAAGGCTCACTTCTCTTTCTTCAGAGGAGTTCCAGTCTTTGCCTTTGGCTTGGACATTTGTCTCCAGTCTTGGAGCACAGGCTCTTCCACCTTCCCATGCATACCTTCCATCACAAACCCTTTGGCTTCCTGATAAGGACTCACATGGGGCTCTACAGTGAGCTCCAGCCCTTCGACTTTTGGCTGGCTTATTTGGATCTCCAGCACATAGGATACTGCAGTCTTCCACAACTAGCTCAGTAGGATACCATTGTGAGCTTGTATTTTAAGTCTTAATATATATCTTACATTAAATGTGTTTCTCTAGTGAGCACTGACTGATATAAGTACATAGAACACCAAGACATTTTAATCTAAATTCACTTATGATCAACTTTGTTAACATTTTATATTTTGCTTTCATTATGTATGTCTATGTATGTATACACTTACAGCATATACATGTGTTCATGTGTTTGGGTTTCATTTTTAAAGCATCTGAGGATAATTTCTAAATGTCATGTCCTAGTGCTTAACATACTAGGTTATAAATTCAGTGCATTTAAAGTGTTACAGTAATTCAATCTAACAATTTTATGCAATTTTATACAATTTTGTCAATTGGCCCAATAAGGAAAAAGTCTAGAAGTATGTATTACATTTATTTGTCAAATTTCTTTAGCTTCCTTTTACCTAGACCATCTTTGCACTTTGTGACACTAAACATTTCAGGGATACAGTACCTACTATAAATATTATTTTTTTAAATCTTTATTTTTAATAGAATGATACTCATTATGTGTTCTTCTGATATTTCTGAATGATCTGATTAAAGTGTATGCATACTTAACCAGAGCACTGTATAGTTGATGCTGTATTTCATATATTTTTATGTTATTACTTTCAATCATTCCATTTTAAGTATGTTGCTTATAGAAATTATCTTGTTAGTTATTATTTTATTATATTTTTTTTTGGTACCGGGGATGGAACTTGGGTCCTTGTGCTTGTGAGGCAGGTGGTGGAACCACTAAGCTAAATCCCTGGCTCAAGTTATCATTTTATACTAATCAGAAAATATCTAACATATGACATTAAACCATTTATATTACCATGATTAGTAACATATTTACTGATGACATATTATTGGCATCTTTTTGTTATTGTTTTATTTTTTATGTGTCTGTATTTATTCCTTCTCTTTTGTGTTTCATTAGGCAGATTATAAAGTATAATGTTTTTTCTTTTTCTTTTTTTTTTTTTTGGTGCTGGGGATCGAACCCTGATCCTTGCGCTTGCAAGGCAGGCGGCGGAACCACTGAGCTAAATCCCCAGCAATATTTTTTCTTTTTGTACCTGGCTGCCTATTTAATGACAGTCCTTAGGATTCTCTAATGAGACATTTCCTAAGCATGACTACAACCAAAATTATCTGTAACAGTGTTACAGATACGTAACTGAAAATCATTGGTTTTAGTATTGTTTAGATCATATCCTGGAATGTTTCTGCCCCTGAAACACAAAAATTTGTGAAAGATTTTTACTCAGAATATGATAGGATCTAAATGATATGCTGGTGTCTCAATGAAACTTGTAAGGTCACTTTCCATTTATAGTTCTTTTAAGTATGTACCCTGCTACAATGATAAATGTAAAAATGCATTGGTCTAACCTCAAGAGATCCAAGTAGGAAATAGAAGAGATATTTCTACTCTTGCTATCATCTATTAAATTTTGATTATATTCTTCTAACTGTAGATTCAGTACCCATTTTAGTACCTAATATACAGAGATTTTCAGGCTTAATATGTTTTAGATAGCTTCTGCATTATAGAAAAAAACAGTATTGTCCTAAATCATAGTAGGTGAAAGTATATTCATGAAATCAATTTCAGTTTTAAGAGTAACTTGAGAATTGTTAACAGTTTTTAAAGTTTTTTTTATTAAGCCAATTGAATTTTCAGAGGTTGAGACTTTCAGATTCAGACTGTTAATTTTGCCTCAATTTGATTAAGTGTAAATGTAAGAATGAAAGAATTGCCTTAGGTAAAAATTCTAAGTCACACTTTATAGTACTACCAAAATTTATCACCACATCATGCAGGAGTATTTCTGTGTATATGATTAAGTTTCAGTGTGTGTAGATGCGATTCTCTTCATGTGTCTATATCTACATTAATTTTAGGCCAATACAGAATCTCAGCCCACCTAGAAATAGAAAAGGAAATAAAATAACATTTATCCTGGTACTCGATGCCCAAAGCTTTATATACAACATTCAATTTTATAATAACATTAGCCTTAGGAGGTTAATTATACTCTTTCCTTTTTTAGATGAGAGAACTAGAGTTCAGTAAATATTGTACTTTGAATTTTGATATTTTACTTGTGCTATTGATATGCGCTATAATCCTCTGTTGTGCAGCTGGCCAGCAGCAGCAAGCTACCACTCCCAGTCATCCATGTCCCCACTCTGTTTAAATAATGCTACTTTATAGTGCATTGTTTTGCTAAAATATGTTGTTTTTGTAGGTTAGAGGTATTAAATACATTGTTAACATGATACAAATTGAATTAGCAATATGTTTTTGAGAACATATGCACTTAGACATTGCTTTGGATATTGTAGTGTTATCCTTCTTGACATCTAGTTAATGCATGAGTTTTATATAGATGTATACTAATTAGTCAAATATTTCTATAATTGAAAAATAACATGCGCCCAATGCAGTCTATTTACAATGGTGCTCTTTTTATTTATCTCTTATTTTTAAGAAAGTAAAGCCTGTATTCAATTTATTAAGATGCACAGAAACTAACACTGCAATTTAGCATTCTACCACAAACATTACTGCTCTAAATTGTATTCCTTTTGTGATGCTTATCATCTTGAAACCACCTGATTGCCTATTGTGTTTAGTCTTGCTTATTGAAACTACTTCTTCATTTTTTGAAAAAAAAATTTTGTCAGTTTTTAATTTGCTTCCAAGGAAATAAAATTACACATGTAATAAGATTATTAGAGACACTTCATTTGGAAGTAAAAAGATACTTGATTCAAAAGATCTTCCTCTTCTTTATGTTTGTTACTTTCTTGCAGAAAGTTGACTAACATCCTTTAATTTCATTTCCAATTCTAGTTCCACTAGGCAAAGTAAATCTCAATTATTATTCTGCTTAATAAATATCGCATTGGATATTAAGTATTTGGGGGATTAAGTGGAAATTGTATTAATGAAAATTATTGTAAAGTTACAGACACTCTTGAATACCAAAATTAAACCTATTGATGAAATAAATAAAGAATATGAGCTAGTATTCGTGGAAGTAATCTATTGGGAACTTTTTGTAATTATGTCTACAATTAATAATAGAAGTTGATGGAATATCATAGGCTTCAAGATAATAAGAAAATTGTAAAGAAAATAGAATATTCTATATTATAAAGTTTCCATTACGATATTTGAATTTTTTTCTTACCAACATAGTAACTTTTATGGGGTTTGTTTTAATGTTTACTTATCGTTTTTTCCACTTTTCACATTACCAGCTCTCAGTTCTGCAGCTTTCTATGCTGGATTATGAAGCAGTTCTTAGGGTTGTCCTTTTCTAGTTACATCTTTCTGATTCAGTTTTCTACATATAAATGTAGTACTTAGAAATTACCACTATAACAAGATTGAGAATATCTGTCTGTCAAGCATAGCAGCTAAAAGTGAAGTTCTATCTTTTATTATGTAGTCATGTGACAATCTTGAGATACGCCCATTTTTGTGTCTCACAGATCTACAAGAAATTATTACTTGAATGAAACAGATATTTATTGTAGATTCCGTTTTTAAATTTAACATAACATACCTAAGAATAATGTAAACATAAATGCCATCTCATAAATATTTTGTCCTTGGAATATTTCATTACTATGTGGCATTAATTATGTCAGACATATTAAAGGAAGCATCTTCATATTGGCCCTTCATTAAAAATTTGTGATAGGCTTTTATTTGTATTTTTGTGTGTTTCAGAAAATGAAATAAAAATGTTTATTCTGTTTTTAAAATGCCTTCTAAGAGGATAGACATTTTTGTTCAATACTTCTTTCTTTGTGATTTTTATTGCTTTTAAAATTAGATTTCAACAGTTTCTGGTTGTTTGGGTTAAACAACAGTAAAAATAAATTTAAGGCTGTTTTTTTCTTTAAGATAAACAAAATCTTGCTTGTATTACCTGTAACAAAATAAAATCAACTTTATCTTTTGCCTTATCATTAAATAGTATATAAAACACTAATGGTTAAATAAAAGAAATGAGATTTATCAAATTGGATCACTTGCATATTACATATATTTGAGTCCAGGGATATAAAAAGGAAGAGCTTTATTATAACTGTCTCTATGTTTGAAAATTTTAGTACTTTTCTTAGTGTTTGGGATTCAGTACAAATTTTCAGTATCTCCTTAACTCTTATGTTATCTTGCATTGATCCACTTATCAGATTAAATATACTATGATTCCAAGAATATTCACTCAACCAAGGAATAGGGATTTCTTTGGTTATTGTATAAACTCATAGATTGAATTATAGTAATACTAATTTTTATCCAGAGAATTGAACAAATATAGTATAACTCATAGTATTTACATGAGCTACCTAGAGACTCCAAATATTTACTTTGGCATATTATAGTAGGAAATGAAATTAATGTTTTACTTTCAAATATGAAAGCCTAATTTTTAACTTTATGTTTTGAACTACATAGGGAAATTCTAACAGCATTTTGTCCAGTGAGTTTACAGTTTTTGGATTAAAAGATATAAATAACATATAAAAGTTAATATAGAGTTAATATAGAAGATTTAAAGCCAAAGTAAACACATGTTGTGGATGCATATATATTGTGATATATATATATATATATATATATATATATATGATGTAGATATATATACATACCAGTGATAACAATGATATGCTAAAACGTGCAATAACATATAAGAATCTTTATCTTCTTTGTGGTACTGGAGATTGACCATGAATCTTTTTATTGATCTACATTCCAAGCCCCCAATTTTCTTTTGATTTTTGACACAGTATCTTTCTAAGTCACCCAGGCAAGGCTAAAACTTGTTATCCTCATTCCTCAGGCTCTCAGAGTGCTACATATGAATTTAAAAATCATTACATTAAAATGATGTCAGCATGATGGCAGAATAAAAAGGCCCAGGATCCTCTTTTCCACTTCACCAACAATACAGAATCTAATTCCCATTGTGGAAAATCTAGAAATGAGTTAAAATGCTCCTTTACCCCAAGTCAGTGCACACTCAACAGCATCAAATTTGGTAGAAAGCTCCATAGCAATCTTTTATTACTATCCCTCCCTCCCTTTGACTCAGTTCAGTGTAATTTGGAGAAAACTACCTGCTCTTAGATACTTCCTGAAGGGGGAAGAGAAGAATGAAGCATACATTCCCACCTTCATATATTTAGGAGACATGTCTGAATGAACTGGGTTTTTTTCTTTTTTTTTTTTTTTAATCTTTTCTGTCCCTAAGGACTGACTGGAAAGACCAGGATCAAAGTCTTGGTAAAGGGCAATAACTTAGGGAAACATACAAATATGCTAGAGTCACTTGCCCTGGCTCAGTCTGGAACTGATAGGAGAGAAAAGCACTCCTGTATACTTGGGAGAAAAAAAGGAGCAGACTTCCAATAGCCCAGCTTTGTGAAGTACAGTGAATAGAACAGATATCTGTCTTAGCTTTCTTGGAGCACTGACATAATTTAGCATTACTCTATGTTCATTGAGGTTGTAGGTAACAAAATAGAGTTGGACAACTTGCTGCTGTTCAGAAAATGTGTTGATAGCATACAGAGCCAAAAAAAGCCTGGAGGCCTCCCCTTTGAGGGTCTAGAAGCAGAGAACAATTTAGCAAACATCCAGCATTCCTGCATTTCAAGAGTCTGCTAATTTCTGTATTGCCTTACTTGGAGCATTGAAAGGACCAAAATTCTCTAGAAGCTTGGGAACAACTGAGAGAAAAAAGCTAAGTAGTTTGTGATAGCTATTAAGAACCTGAAATACTGCAGACAGACACCAGGGAATGAGTGATAATGACCTCCTAGGGAAAAAAAACCCCAGTAAATCCCACCAAATTTATATTTCAAAGCCCAGAGAGGATGTGTACACAAAAAAGTAGAAGAGTATCCCAGAATATCAAACACATGGTGATTATTGAAGATCATTTTATGTATTAAGTTATTGCAGTTAGGTAAGTTAATTAGATATCTTGTGTGCAGTTAGACAGGGCCAGCCCTCCAGGATCCAACAAGGAGAACAGTGAAGACACATTCACTGAAGGCCAAAATTGTAAAAGAAGAGAAACTACCACACCCATGTAGCATGAATAGCAGTAATTGATATTCTAAATAGGTATCAATCACCTGGGTGGGGGGCCAAGGTTTTAACAGCCTTTCCAGGAAATATCCCTGACCCCCACCCTTACTGAAAATCCTTGTATGCTTGCTAGGAGACTTGCTCCCCTATTTGACCCCCATTTAATCAGTATTACCTGGGTGACTGTACTTGTAATCTTATTGGTTGGTCATGGTTTTGCCCCACCTCATGCCCACCTTGTAAATTTCCTTTGGGTCTTATAGTTTTGTCCCACTTTGTATGGCCCCACCCTATGGCTTTGCTGTGTAAAACATCTTTGTAGAGTGGGGTGGGCGGGTAACCCACTTTCCAGTCCCCCTTCTGTCTCTTAGGCAGAAGCTTTCTTTCTCTCAATAAATTTTTCCTACTCTTAACCTCTGTTGTTGCTAGAATTCATTCTTCGAATTTAGAGAGAAGGAACTCATGTTTCACATATCTGGTAGGTTTGGGAGTTACAGCTCTTCCTCCTAAATCAAAGTGACCTTTAAAACTGGGAGAGGCAGCTGTTTTAGCAAATCCATAGGCCTCAGAAATAAGTAAAAAGGAATACAAAGAAACAAAGATATGTGGCACAATATAAAGAGCAAAATAAATCTCTAGAAAACAACAAATCCTAATTAAATAAAAGCATATTAATTGCTTGTCAAAATTTCCAAATAATACATGTAAACATATTCAGCAATCTCAGAAAAAGAATATGAAGAAATTGAAAATAACAAATTATGGAAAACTAAAACAGAAACAAAAAATAGAGAATTCTCTAAATTCTGATGAACACAGAAATTTACTGAAAAGCTTCCAAAAGAAATAAATAACAGATCTGATGAAATAGAAAAAGGAATAAGCAGCCTTGAAAACAAGTCATTTTGTGGGACTGTATGATTCAAAATTCAATTATTCCCCTAGCCTCTGTTGTGCTTAAAATTTAATGGTTAGAATGTGCTTGTTAGTCTTGAGATAGTAGATAAAATCTGTAACAAAGCAAAGTTCCTAAGTAAATCATTCAACCCCTTGTTTGTCCGGAGAACGAAAATTCCCGGACCCATTATCGGTAGAACAATCCATCACTGTGTCTGCTGATCATCAGTACGTGACGGTCGACCACTAACCTTTGTTCCTTTTTTCCGTGAATCTACATGTTGGCCTCCCCCTCAACCCCCTATAAAAATAGCCTCGGACTCTGAGCCAGTTGCCTCTCTTAGCTACTTTGCTTTGGGAGTGCCGTCTGGCCAGACTAATAAAGGTCTGTTTTATTTCCCAACTTGTCCGGTGTGTTCCTTCCCGGGTGTTCGTCGCTGCAGTCAGCTCCTCGGAGCGTTTGGTAAGGCCCTCGGTCTTACAATTTGAAATTATCCAGTCATAGGAATAAAAAAGCAAAAGCAAAAGCAAAAAAAAAGTGAAAAAATAAAGCTGAGGAAAATTATAAGAGAAACTGAAATGTAACAATATTCACATTATGAAATAAAAGATGGAGAATCAGAGAAAGAAATGGGTAGAAAGATTATTTTGCAGAAATAATAACCAAATTTCTTTCAAATGTGAGGAAGAAAATTGATACATGAATTTAAATAACCCAAAGAATGCAACCAGGGTGAATAGAAACAAGCTCACACCAAGTCATATTATAATGAAATTATCAAGTATCAAAGACAAATAAATTTAAAACCAATAGGAGCAAATGACTATCATATACAAGGGAGCCTCCATGGGACTATCAGTGGATTTCTCAGGAGAAATCTTGATGGTCAGAAGAGAGTCAAATGCAAGTGCTGAAATTAATACTTGCTAACTGAAAATACTACATTCATCAAAACTGTCCTTTAAAAATTAAGGAGAGAAATGTACCTTTCTACATAAACTAAAAACAAGAATATTCAACATCAGGAGACCTACTTTACCACTAATGCTAAAGCTAATTCCATAATTTGAACAAGAGATGCCAAACAGAAACCAGAAGCATATTAAATCACAAGTCTCTGAAAAAAGACAAACATACAGACAAATCTAGAATAACAGGTTAATAATGATGGTGTGTAAATAGTTTTGCATCTTAATATAAAAGGAAATATATTTAAAATAACCATATGTATAAAATGTTTTAATAGATACATAATATAAAAACATGTAGACTTTGACATCAATAACAAAGTGAGATATGGAATAAAGGTGTAGTATTTGTATAAAATTGATTTTAAATTTTTATTATCTTAAATAAATTGTTGTAATATATCTCATGAAAACACAAAGAATTATCTCCACAATATATAGAGAGAAGTATGGAAAAGGAATCAAAGTATGCCAGTACAAAAAAATCTCAAACAAAAAGAAAGGTAACAAGAGATTAGGGGATTAAAAAAGCTACAAAGTGTGCAGAATAAAGTTGACAAAATGATAGTAGAAACTATTCGAATCAGTAGTTACTTTAAATGTAGGGTTAACCTACAGTGTCAAAAGATACAGAGTGGCTGCATGGATGAATAAACATGATCCAATTGTTTTCTGGCTATAGACTGAATGAGTGAGGATAGAAAATAATATTTCATACCAATGATAATCAAAAGAGGTCAAAGTCAGTCATACTTATTTCAGAAAATATAGACTATGAAGAAAAAAATCTCATAAGAGAAAAGAAGAAAATTGTATAATTCGAACAGGTTTATTGGTCAGGAAAATATAATAATTCAGACACAAGAATAAAACTGAAAGAAAAACTAGAGCGAGCACAGTAATAGAAGATAAAATATCTCACTTTGATCATGAATAGGACATCTATGAAAAATATTATTAAGGACATAGAGAACTGAACAACATCATAAACCAAATTGACCTAATCAGTATGAACAAAACATTATACTCAACAGCAACAGTATATATTCTTTTTTTTTTTTTTTTTTTTTGGTACTGGGGATCAAATTCAGGATCTTGAGCTTGCAAGGCAGGTGGCAAAACCACTGAGCTAAATCCATGTCCCTAACAGTGTATATTCTTTTTTTTTTTTAGCAGTAGATATTCTTAAGCACACACAGAACATTCTGCAGGATAGATCTTATACATATTAGAAGATAGATGTACCAAATTTAGAAACATTGAAATCATGCAAAGTATATATCCTGAACAGAATAAAGTGCAATTAGAATTTATGCAGAAGCAAAAATGAAAACTTCACAAATATGAGGATATACTTCTTAACAACCAAAGGGTCAAAGGTAAAATCTAAAAAGACATTTTAAAACATCTTCAGAAAATTGAAAATCAAAATACAATATAACAAAACTTGTGGTGTAGAACAAAAGCAGGCCCAAGAATGAAATCTTTAACAATAAATGCCTATGCTAAAAATTTTAAATCTTAAATAAATAATACAAATGCACATCTCAAGGAAATAGAAAACAATAAACTAAAACAAAAGTTAATAGGAGAAAAGAATAATAAAGATTACAGCAGAAATTAATGAAATAGAAAAAGTCAAACAAAAAGTTCGTTTTTGAAATATCAACAAAATTGACAAATTTTTAAATGAAATCAGAATTGAAAAAGGAAACGTGACAAGTGGTGATACAGAAATAAAAAGGGTTCCAAGTGATTGCTATAAACAGTTATACACCAACAACTTGGAAAATCTAGAAGAAATGGGTAAATTTCAACAAATATACAACCTACCACAATTGAATCATAAAAAGTAGAAAATCTGAACATACCTCCAAAAAGCAGATTGAAACAAAAGCCTTCCTTAGAGGAATAGACAGTTTTACTAGGGAATTCAACCAAACACTTAAAGAAGACAGTACCAATGCTTCTTGAACACTACCAAAAAATGAAGAGTATAGACCATTTCCAATCTCATTTTATGAGACCTGCACATCCTGATACCAAAAAGAAAAAGAGAATACAAGACAATCATAATCAATATCTCTCATAAGTACAGATGTAAAACTTTTCAGTTGAATACAACAAACTTAATTCAACAGTGTATTAAGAAAGTCACACTCCATGATCAATGAATGGGATTATGAAATAAAATTATTTCATTTATAGATGGTGTGATCTCACATGTTGAAGCTCCTAAAGAATCCAGAAAAGACTGTTAGACCTTCTGATTAATTTTGGAAAATGCTGGATAGAAAACAAACATAGCAAAGTCAGTTGTGCTTTTATTTAATCACAATGAAAACTTTGAAAAAGAAATTAAGAAAACAATATCATATATAATAACTTCAAAGTCTTAGAAAATTTAGAAATAATGTTAACCAGAAGAATAAAAGTATACACTGAAATCTATAATTCCTTATGAAAGGAGACACAAATAAATGTACATCCATTCCATGTAATTCATTAAGGGATTTAGTATTACTCAGTACTCAAAAGTATAGTGTCAGTGTAATCTTTATCAAACACTTGCGATATTTTTGAAGAAAAAGTAAACAATCATAAATTTGCTTCAAATCAAAAGAACCTATCATAGTCAAATATTCTCAAAGAAGAATAAATCTCACATTAAAAGATAGATTGATAGATGAGAGTAGAGAGCTCAGAAAGAAAGCCATACCCACATTGTCAACTAGCCCTCAATAAGGGTGCCAAAACTACACAATGCAAAGAAGTTCATTTCTTTAACATATGATGTTAGGAAATGATACTGTACCCAAATTTGCAACATACATAATCATCAAGTCAGTGTGCATTAAAGACCTGAATATAAGACCTGGAAATGTAAATTTGCTGGAAAAAAAATGGTTTAAACTTAGTGACATTTGTTCTGACAATGATTTCTTGAACATCACACAAAAAATTAGACAACAAAAGGCAAGTGGGACTATCTCAAAAAAGAAAACTCTGTATGATAAACATAATAGTTACTAGAGTGAAAATGCAACTTCTAGAATGGAAAAAAATATTTTAAAAACATAGCTGATAAATGATAATCTCCAACACATGTAGTGAATGCCTAACTCTTAATAGCAAACAAACTAGCCTAATTAAAATGAATAAAGACCTAAATATATATTTCTATAAATAAATAAAAATAACCAACAGTATATGAAAATGTGTTGAATATCAATAATCGTGAGAGAAATACAAATCAAAACCACATTAAGTCACCTAACATTTGTGAGTGGAACCATCTTTAAAAAACAAGCACACACACAAAAAAACCCCAGAAAATAGTAAGTGCTGGTGAAAATATGGGGAAGTCAGAAATCTTGCAAACTGTTATTATAAATGTAAGTGGTTCAGCTGTTAAGGAAAACAGTATAGAGTTTTCTCAAAAAAGTAAAACAATATAACAATAAGATCCAGCTATCCTGTTCCTGTTTTATTTTATATAAATAAAAATACTGAAATGGAATCCTGAAGAGATATTTGCAGTCTTGTACTTATTATGCCTTTATTACTAATAGCCAAAAAGTTAAATGGTCCACATGTTCATCTCCAGATGAATAGATATTTAAAATATAGTATAGATTCAATGGAATATAATTTAGTTTTATTAAATAGGAAATATTTCTATATTTGACACTGATGAACCAAAATATATTATTTTTTTATTTTAAAAATTTTATTTAATAAAAGTAGATGTTACACTAGAAAGAGATCAAATGTTAAGGGAAACAAAAGAAGAGGGAGGGAGAAAGGAAGGAAGGGACAAGAAAAAAAGTGAAAATAGAAAAAAATGGAATCAAAGCTTTTGTACATAGGGAGGAGATGGGGCTTGAGGAAGAAAATGGGATAAAATAAAATGTATTTAAAAAGCTCTAAAAAAGTACATATTAATAAAGAAAATATAAAAAGCACCCTTCTATAAAAATAAAACAAAAGTTTATAACAATAATTAGAGAATAGTAGTAGTTAATTAATATATTGTGTATCATAATCATAATAGAATAGTCAAAGCATTACTCAAGGCACAAGCCATAGACAAAAAAAGATTCTCACTTAGAAGGAAGAAACAAATAAATAAAAGCTTTCTTTTCAATGAACAAAAAGAAACTAGCAGTATAAATGAAATAAATTAGCATATATCTGAAAGTGTTATTGAAACAACATAATAAATAATTTGAACTTCTACCAAATTTCTATTTATCTTCTATTTTTCTCTCTCTCTGTCCCTCTGTCTCTATGTGTGTCTGTCTCTCTCTCTTGATCAGTAAAGTAAATATCCAAAGGTAGCATCATGATTTGGAGAGAAACTCAAAGTTAAAACAGTATAAAATAGAGAAATAAAATATAGATAATAGGAAAAAAATGTTAGTCAATTTGCAATTTTAAACAGGATCTAGAGATAAGTGAGAGCAGGGAGGAAGTAAAAAAGAATAAGATATGATATGTACATGTACCAACTTCCTATGATGAATATCCTCATTGTGCATGAAAAACATGTATTAATAAATATGAGAAAAAATAAAAATGTGTTTAAGAGTAAAAAAGTGTTAAGCTCAGAAAAATGTTAAAGTTGCAACTAAAACAATCAATTAAAAATTAAAAGTTCAGTTTTTAAAATGAGGCAAGCCAGAAATTATTTTCTTTCAAAATACAGTTCTTATAGTTACACATTAGCCTCACTTGCAGATGTCACGAGACAGATATTACAAACATATGGAAGCCAGACACAAACTGTCAACAGTAGTAATTCAAAAACATCCAAAGTTTTATAATACAATGTCTTCTAAGCTTGAAACTTAAAAAAACTATTAAAATATATATTAAATACTTCTTAGACAAAAAAGAGAAATTTATTCATGTTGGTTTGATCATTAGGAAAGACTTAACAAAGCAGAGAAACAATGTAAACTGACATAGCCATTGTGGATAATAATACAAAGGATCACACACACACACACACAAAACAAAACCATGAAGATAGAACTCTCATGTGATCCTGCTATCTAACTCTTGGTATATATCCAAAGGAAATGAAACCAGCATAGCAAAGATACATGCACTCCCATGTTTATTGTGACATTGTTGCCAATCACCAAGTGATGGGATCAATTTTTTTTTCCATTAAGTTTATTTGGATCAATCTTGGTGCTCATCAGTGGGTAAAGAGATAGAAGAAAATCGAATTCATATACAAAATGGAGTATGATTCTCTCTCCCACCCCAATGAAATTCTGTCACTTGAAGCAAAATGGGAGGCACACAGTGTTAGGGCTTGTATCTAGATTTTCCTCCAAAGTCTCATGAAGACAGAGGTGGGACTTTTTAGAGCTGACTGGATTTGGGGTGTCAATGTGAATTAAGGGTGTGATATTAGGATAAATTGTGTGGTACTAAATTTATCAGCTGATTGGAATTATCATAGTTCTAGATGTGGCTGAATGGATTTACCAAAGACCAGAGGACCCACCCTAGGTGTGGGTAGCACCACCAAAGGATTTGTAATCTGAGTGGAATTTAAGTAACAGAAAGAAGGTGGGCTTGCTGCTTTTTTGCTGCCTCTTGCCTACTTTGTCATGAACTGTTTATCCTCAGTGATGTCTTTCTAGCATGCCACCCTGCATTGAAGCCTTCTAAGTATGGACTAAAATCCCTACAAGTTGAAGTAAGCTGTTCCTCATTTAAAACTGAATGTTGGATATTTTGTCTCAGCAATGAGAAATGTAACTAAGACAAATTATGGTACCAGAGAAGTGGGATAATTGCTGTTAACACTACCTGGCCATGTGGTTCAGAAGCTTTGGAAATGGTTTACGGGAAGAGTTTGGAAAGGTTTGGAGATGCCAGCTGGAGAAGCAGCCCTGGCAGGTTGTAAACTATACTTGATGAAACATGCTTGTCAAAGCTCAGAAGACTAGAATACTGACAAATGCATTCAGTGAAGACCAAGCTGTGGAAGTTTCAGTTAGGACCAAGGACTTAATTGGCTGTTGGACTCCAGACTACATTCTTTGTCAGAAAATTTGTCTGTATTTTGCTTGTTTCCAAAGACTGCCTTAGACTGAGTGGGTTGGTTAATTGATTAATTGTCAGCTTGAAGGGGAATGACCAGATGAATTGAGTCAGCATGTTTCAGCTGATTTTCCTTCAAGGAGCTTCTTTCCTACTGCTTTTTTTCCAGAGGAGTTCTGGTGTTTGTTTTTCAAAAGAGTGCTGGCTGTTTTCTTTCTTCAGGGGAGCTTCAATCCTTGTCTTCATCTTGGACATCATTTTCTAGATTCCAGTGCAGATCCCTCAGCCTTCTGACTCAGATCCTTTGGCCATTTGGCAAAGACACTTCAGCTTTCAGCACTTCCCTTGAACTTTTTTGGTGTAGAACCTTTGGCCCCCTGATACAGACTTGCATGGGACATTGCCATGAGGTTTCTCCATTTCTCCAGTGTGCAGACAGACATTTTGCACTCTTCTACAATGACTCTAGTAAGCATTGACTAATATACTGAGATTAAAGGTGATGGACTAATTAATTTTGCAGAAGAAATTTCAAGGCAGTCTAATGTTGATGTAGTGGCATGGCTACTGTTAGGGAGTTTTAGCCAGATTTACATTGAGAATCAAGAGCAAATGGTCCAGAAGAATGATTTTAAAGGTTTTAAATTTAGCTAGAAAGAAAGCTCCAGTAAAGGTTCAGCCTGCAAAGATAGAACAGAGGACATTTTGGTTGTTGAAAAGATTAGCAATAAAAAAGCCTAGTATTTTAGAAGAGGACAAGAGAAAATATGACCTGAGAGCATCATAAGAACCAGAAAGACCCCACCCTTTGCAGCCTCAAAATTGTAAACATGAAAACATTTCTTTGAGAAGAGAGCACCAGAGCACCATGTCCCAGGTGCAGTAGAGACTTATGAATGTTTCAGAAGCCAACAACATAGATTGTCTGAGGAAATCTGCAAGCAGTGAGCAAAGCTTGCCCAAGAGAGAAGCCATGAGAACTGCTACCACTGGCAGTACCATAACTAGGGAACCACCTTAGCCCTTTGCAGTTCACAATTTGCCACAGACTGCCTTGAATGCTAGACATGGAACTAGAGGATTTACTGTTTGCTCTCCTGGATTTTGATCTTGTTTGGTCCCATTCTTTCTATACCCCTATTTGTACCTTATGGAATGGGAATGTTTATCTTGTGACATCATATGTTCAAAACATTTAGCTTTCTTTTGATTAGTACAAGGGCTCACAGCTAAGAGTTTGTCATCAATCTCAGGAGACTTTTAATTGGAGTTTTCAGTAATGTTGAAACATTTAGGACTTTGGTAACTTTTAGAAATGGACTAAATGCATTTGAATAAAGGGATATGCATGCGTCTTTTGCAGGCCAGGGGTGGAATGTTATGACTTATATCTAGATGTTACCCAAAGCCTCATACATCATAAATGGGGCTTTTCAGAGGTGGCTGGATCTAAAATGTGTGAATGTGGGTTAAGGGTGTGATGCCGAGATAATGCATGTGGTACAGATTAGTCCACTGACTGGAATTAGCATAGATGTGGGTGTGGCTAAATGGATTTACCAAAGACAGAACCCCCACCCTGGGTGTAGGTTGCAGACCCCCAAAAGACTTGTAGCCTGGATGGGATAGAAGGGAAAGGAGGCCATTGCTTGCTGCTTTATTGCTGCTTCTTCCCTGCTTTGTCATGGACCATTTCTCCTCTGCATGGCCCTCTGCCATCACACCTTGCCTTGAAGCCAATTAGGTCGATGCTTTAAGAGAGTAAAATTTGCCAGGATCAATAATAAATTAAAGATAGTAGCCTTCTAAATTAAATGAATTAGATCATGTTTAATCTGTAACTCAAAAGAATAGTACTCATTTTATAATAAATTACAGAAACATAATAGGAAATACTTTAGCAAAGAAATTTATGTAAGAAATTATCAGCACATTCATGAATGATTGTAATCTGAGGAAATAGTGATTGGTAAATCTCAGAAAATAGGTTTGATTTTTATTGGAAATGTTTTGAATGCATAGGAATGAATTATTTTCATTTCTTATATTTTAAGTTATAAGACACCATTAAATACCATGTAATATGCAGAAAATCATTTTTGAAAAAATCAATTCCTAACATAATTTTTCCTCTGTCTTCAATTTTTCTAAGGGGCAAATAAAAGGATAAATTATATCATCTGTACAGTCTCTTCAAGTCATAAAAGGAAACACATGAAAACAATATTTCCTTTTTTCAGCAAGAGAGTTTCATCCAAGGACCATTGCATGAGGAAGATAATCATTATAATACCACAAGAAGTTGTATCTTTTGCTAGTATGGAAGATCTATAAAATTATGGAGGCTATGGAAATAAGGGACCAGTTAGAGAGATTATGTGAAATGACATTTTAAGAAGAAAGTCATAGACATATTGTTGGTTTGTTGGTCAGAAGAGTGGGTATGAAATCAATATAAATTTTTGTTAATTTCAATTAGTCACAGATATATTTTACTTTTTATATAATAGTGTTTCTAAATAGGTAGATTAAGATGCATAATTACTCTATTGCTATGTGGGGATGCTTATGGAGTCTTATTGTTCTGTATGTGTGTATGTGTGTGTGCATGCATGTGCATGTGTGCACGTGTGTACATGTGTGCATGTTTATGCATGTGTGCATGTGAATACAGTCAGGAAAGTATATTCAGAGCAAAATAAGCAAGGAAACTTGGCACATGCATGTAATATCAACTACTTTGGTTGTGGATGCAGGAAAATGACAAAGTCAAGGACAATCTTGGAAATATATCAACACTCTGTCTCAAAATAAAAGATAAAAGTATAAGTCAGAATCATCTATATGAATGTTGAGTGAAATATATAAGACAAACAAGTTTAAATCTTGCATAACTTTTTTATATGAGAAACTCAAAGTAGAAATAAAAAGAATAAAATAAAAAAATAGTAAACAGAGTGATAGATACTTTGCATATGGGAAAGGTATCCAGAGACAAAGGGAAGGGGCAGAGGATGGCTAATAAAAGGTATTAAAATATGTTAAATATATATATCTATTCCCTAAGATGAATGTGAATCTTAGCTATTACAAACATGGGCAAAGATGAAAAAGGAGGAGAAGGAGGAGGAGGAGGAAGAGAATTGAGGATGTACTTCAGTGGTACAGCATGTATATAGCACTGGCATCAATCGCCAGTGCCACATAAAAATATAAAATAGAATGTATTCTCACTTTGCATATTTTGCCATTATTTACATTCACTAATACTTATTTCCATGACAGCCTATTTACTTTCTTATCTTCATATCAGATTATATCTAAGTACTTCAAACTATCAGTATTTATACAAACCTCTTATTTTTGTATTCATTAAGTTATTGGTACATTTTAGGTACACAATATGATGACAGTCATCATTGGGAATTTGTACCTTTATATGACATATCCTGGTTCTTATTTTTTCCCCATTTCCCTGCCCTCCCTTTAACCCTTCCACCTCTCATTATTTACAGACTTTGTTTCCATTTTTTCCTTTTCTCTTTTTATTCCTATCCATTCTTTCCTTTCCTCTATGCCTCCCACTTCCTCTTTGCCCCTTTTCTTTCTATGTCATATTATCTATTATACCTTTTAGTCCTTATTTACACTTTCAGTTTCTCACACTAGAGAAACTATTCAGTATTTACACAACTGTGTCCTACTTATTTCACTTAAGAGTATGGCCTTGATATACATCTATTTGCTATAAATGTCTCTAATTTTTCATTCTTTATGACAGAGTAGTACTCCATTTTATAAACAAAAGCCACATCTCCTTTATCCAGTCTCCAGGTGATAGGGAATTGGGTTGTATCCAATCTTTGGCTATTACAAACTGTGCTGCCATAAACATGGGTGCATATATATTGCTGTGGTATGAATCTTTTAATTCTTCTGGGAAGACACCCAACAAGGGAATGGCTGAGTCAAATGGGACCTCTAATCCTACTTTTTCCAGGTATCCACATAATGATGTCCATTGTGGTTGCACCAGTCTACACTCCCACAGACAATGGAGAAGGTTATCATTTTCTCCAAAATCCTGCAGACCTTTGTTATTGGTTGATTGCTTGAAAGCAGCCATTCTTTTTGGGGTGAGGTGGCATCTCTGCATTGTTTTCACTTGCATCTCTCAAATGACCAGTGATGTCGAACATTTTTTTCATATATTTGTTATTCCTACTTCTTTTTCTGAGAAATGTCCGTTCATTTCAGATGCCTATTTTTGAATTGGATCTTTAAATTTAGGAGGTCTGATTTTTTTAAAGTTCCTTATATATGCTAGATAGTAGACCTCTGTCTGAGGAACAGCTGGTGAAAATTTTTTCTCACATTGTGAGTTTTCTCTTCACTCTATTGGTGGTTTCTCTTGCTATGCAGCTTTTTAATAAGATGAGATAGCAGTTGTTGATTCTTTGTGCTAGTTCATGTGTGACTGAAGTTTTGTTCATGAAATCTTTTCCTAAGCCAGTGTCTTCAAGAGTTCTTCCTAACCCCTCTTCCAGTGGGTGTAGTGTTTCTGTGTTAATATTTAGATCTTTAATTCATTTCAATTTTAATTTAGTGCACGATGAGAGATATAGGTCTAGGTTTAATGTTTGGCATGTTAAAACCCAATTTTTCCAGCATCTTTTATTAAAGAGGCTATCTTTCCTCCAGGGAGGATGTTCGACTCCTTTGTCAAAGATGTGGTGCCGGATTGTGTCTGGACTTGTTTCTGCATCTTCTAATCTGTTCCACTGATCCTCAAGTATGTTTCTTTTCCAGTGCCATGAGGTTTTTATCATGTAGCCTTGTAGTATAGTTTTGAGTTGGGGATTATGATACTCTCTACCTTGTCTTTGTTGCCTAGAATTGCTTTTGCTAATCTAGGTCTCTTTTTGTTCCAAATGAAATTTTGTAGTGTTTTCTCAAGCTATGTGAAGTTTGCTGTTGTAATTTCAGTTGGGATTGCATTGAATCTATGTAGCAGTTTTGGAAGTATGGCCATTTTCACTATATTGATTCTTCCTACCCAGGAGCAAGGGAGTCTTTCCATTTTCTGAAATCCTTTTTGATCTCTTTTTTCAGTGGTATAGTTTTCAGAGTAGAGGTCTTTGATTTCTTTCATGAGATTGATTCCTAGATATTTCATTTTTTTGGATGTTATTGTGAAAGGAGTTGTTTCTCCAGTTCCACTCTCAGTGAGTCTGTTGTTCGTGTACAGTAAGGCTATTGATTTTTGTGTGTTGACCTTGTACCCAGCTACTTTACTGAATTTGATTATTAAGTCTAGAAGACTTTTGGTGGAGTTCTTGGGGTCCTCTATATAGAGTATCATGTAATCTGCAAATAATGACAATTTGACTTTTTTGTGTCCTATATTTATTCCTTTTCTTTATTTCTCTTGTTTAATTGCTGTGGCTAGTATTTCGAGAATTGTATTGAACAGGAATGGTGATAGTGGACATTGTTGTTTCAAATTTTTGTATTTTATTAGTACATGTTTTCAATACATATTAATTACAATGCTTGTAAGGAGTTGGTATATGTACATGACACATCTTAATTCTTTTGTCACCCCCTTCACCTCCTCTCTTTCCCCCTCCCTCCAGCTCTTTGTCCCCTTCCCAATTGTAAAAGATCTATCACCCTATTTCCTCTTATCTATCTTTTATTTTCCCTTTAACCAATTTTTAATCAAAGATGGATATAATAACCATAGTGTTAATGAATAAAGCAATATTCCATTCTGGGAAAATTTTTCATGATTCTTCTTTGTTCTTAAAATGACAAAATGAGAAATATGTATATATATATATATATATATATCCCATTCTTTAATTTCCAGTGGAAGCATATTCTGATGTTTAAGAAGCCAGATACTCAACACATATTAGCAACAGACAAAATATAGTCGAAAATTCACTTTTTAAGGAAACTTGCATGTCAAGAATTTGAATCCTTAGCACTAAATAACTGCTGAAATTTGTTTTACTTTTCTGCAAAAATGAAGATAATATCAGAAACTATATATGTTGAGCAACACAATGAATGAAAGACAAAGTTCAATGGCTGATACATAATGTATATAGTAGTTATTAAAATATTATGAATTAATTATAGTTTTCAGGTTCTCTTTGTATGTGTATATGAATGAAATGAAACATAAAACATGGAAAAGAAGGCATATATGAGTAATAAAGGCACAAAAAGCAATTGGTCTTGTGTCATTTGTATGTTGGAAGAAATTTGTTACTAGGATCCAAAACAATACTAGGAGCTAATCATAGACATTGACAATACATTGAATGGTTATTTTACCAATGCTTGCAAATTAACTTGCTTAAATCCGGTTTTTGCTTACCATTTAGAATCAGATATTTTGTCTATATATTGATCTTGTTAAATACATATGTTTTTAACATTATTGTCTATATTGGAAGTTACTAATAATATGACCATGTAAATTGGTGAACATGTATATACAGTACTTGTTTGCAGCACGTGTTCCCATTTATTATGTAGAGTGATACATGTTGATAACACATCTTAATTCCTTTTTTCATCCCCTTTTCCTCCACTCCCACCTTCTCCCTCCACCTCTTAATCTCGTTATCATTTTAAAAAAATCTATCTCCCTACTTGCTATTAATTATCTTTTATTTTGCACTTTATTTACATTTTGGTTTTCTTGTGAAAGAAAAACCATATGCTATTCATGCTCATGTGTCTTCCCAAACTGAGTGAAGAGTTATGGAAGAGATACAATAATAAACCCCTGAGAAAAGCTAGTTGTTTCAAATTGTACCAAATTACTAGTGATTGGAGTAAGAATTTGAGTTCTTGAATTATCTGGTTAATTTATAGGCACTAAAGAACTAGATGTGATAAAAGACAAATATTCACAAATCAGAAATATTCTGTTCCTTTAAAAGTTCTTTCAATGATAAAATAAAATTTTATATTTTTTTAAGTATGAAACTTACTAAGCTGCACTTCCTTCTTATGATAAGCATGGATTTCTTTATTTTAGTATGCTACCAAAGTATTATTTATAAAGAAATTTTTATAAATGCAAAAATACGTTGTTATAACATGAGTACTTTTATAGCATTGATTTTGATTTTCAATAACAATATTACTTCATTAATCTTAAACAGCATTTTCATTTATAAAATGTTATTTAGTTTTTTCCCTTTTGAAAAATTAATGTAAATAAAGCAGTTAATATACTCATGACTTCTAGTTAAACAATATCAACTTCATTTCACAGCATTGATTAGTAGAAAATATTTTCAATTATAATGGTATACAATTTATAAAAATAGAATGATTAAAAAGCAAGGTTTTTGAGACTTTTTTTCCTGGTGAGCCTAGAGTTTGAGATTTTTTACTTTTTTGCTGTGAAAGTTTCCAAGTTCCTCCCAGTTGTTAGCCCACATGATGCCATAAATAATTTTCATTGTTTCTGTAACTTTCATGAAGAATTTTAGTCACAAATTTTTATTGCATTTCAATGGTTTATTTACTGATGTTTATAAAACCAAAGGTCAATTCAGTAGTTGAAAATAGTTACAAATAGGTACAATTCCCAATGAGAAATGTAATTGTGTTGTATACCTACAATGTACCAATAAAAGAATTTAATACAAAAAAAGAGTCTATCATGTATTAGTGAGTCACGCATCATTTAAATTTAGAGAAAATTAAATAATATTTATTTCAAATATTAAAAAAAGAAAGAAAATAGTTACAAATAGCTCAATGAATCCTTACTTATAAGGAAGAGAAAAAACAGAAAATCTGGATGATAAGGTCACAAAGTTGGGCCACTGAATATTTCGGGTTTTTTTTTTTTTTTTTTGGTATCGGGGATTGAACTCAGTTCCTTGTGCTTGCAGAGCAGGCGCCGGAACCACTGAGCTAAATCCCTGGCCCATGCACTGAATATTTCTAATGACCTTATTTTCTTATAAAATTTTATTTTCCATAAATTTTGTCATATTTTGTAAATGCCAAAGTTGCAGTTTCACATATAGGAATATTCTAAACACACCTTATGAAAGATAGAAGTTCAAAAGAGTTTTGAAAACTGAATGAATCCTTCACAAATCATCTGAAATAAAACTCAAGGAGCATCTAAATTCAAATGTTCACAAAGAAAAAATAGAAATGTTTTGTAAGAGAAAATATTTAAATTTTTTTCAGAAATCTAGTGATCTAATTTCATGAATCAAAATTCTGACAATATTCAGATTTTGATTTTGTTTGCAAGATAAGAATAAAGAGAACATAGATTATTTGCAAGATATCTTAAAGTCTGCATGGTGTTTAGCATTGATTTTTCTTTCAAGTTTCATTTTTTTGCACGATATTTGTTTTAGAGCACAAAGGGAAAAAGAAGCTGTTTTAGAATGTCAGTGTGTACTGCTAGTATTTCCCAGAATATATTGAATTTATTCACATTTACTGCACTTAAATATTAAATTATTAGTGTTTGTAAAAGCTGCACTTATAATTACTTGAAAAGTATAAGTATATATTTTATCCAGCTTCAGTGTCAGAGTAAGAAAAATTCTTCAAAATATAAAATAAAATTTAAAATGTAGGGATAGCAGTATCTAAATATCAAGTAGTCAACTCAATGATTATTTAACTATTTAGGATAACGTGTGCTTTACTATGCAATTAATTCATTAAAACCTATACTCTATAAAGTTATTTTACTTAAAAAAATTCTGTCTAGCAGGAAAGAAAGTGCTGAAAGTTATATTTTATTTTCCCGTAGACATTAACTGGTTTTGTTTCTAACTCAGCAAACATTTCAAAATGCCTGTTCTGGTGAATTACATAATCCTTTCTTCAGTGTGCTTGTTGAAATAGTTTTATCTTAAAGTTTGTATATTAATTACATAACTAGTAAATAATGTAATAACTCTGTATTTTCAGAAGAGTGGAGGGTTTTTTTTTATCATTTTGAAGGAACACAGCTTGTGCTTCCCTTACATGAAATGCTCAGAATGAGAAATGCTTCTGATTTGTTAAAATATATTTTGGAATTTTTGTATATACATAGTGAGTTATCTTAAAAATGGGAAACAAATCTAAACACAATGCATTTATGTTTCATACACATTATGTTATTATTTATATCTTAAATGTCCTGCAACACCCCATTTGTTAAAGCCTTGGTCCCCAGTCTGCAAGTTCTTAGTGTTTAGAGGAATGTTTAGGAGATGAGGCCTAGTAAGAGTAAGTTATGTCACTGGAAGTGTGCCTTAAAAGGAATATATGGATCCCAGGATATTTTTAACTCTCTCTTTCCTTCCTGTCCACCCCTAGGTGGGCAGCTTTCTCTGCTGCCTGGTTCCTTCTCCCTTTCCTCAGACTAACAGCAAGGGAATCAGGTTAACATGGACTAAAAAATCCTAAAACTGTGAACCAAATGAACCATTTCATCCTTTTAAATTGTTTATCTCAGGTATGTTGTCCCAGTAATGGTAAAGATGATGAACATATCTTGTATGGATAGTCTCAAAGTAGCTTTATACAATATTTTTAGAATTTCTGAATTTTGTCTGCAATGGTCACATGAGGTAAGATGAGGAATTTTCAATTTGTGTCATCACGTCACCACTCAAAAAGTTTTTAAGTTTGAAATATTGGAGATTTTAATTTTTTGAATTAGTGATGTTTAATCTGTATTTTAGTAGATTATTGGAAATCAATTTACCATGCAAAAAATTATTAATGAATGATTAATTTAAAAAGCCTTAGGTGGATATATTTAACAAAAGCATAACTTATTTTTTCAGTAAATAAAGGTGTTAATATTGGAGAAATAACAGCTAATACATTTATTTCTGTGATGAAACTTAATACTTCTATATATGATATATATCTGTGATATTTCTATGCTTTTTAGAAATATCAATCTCATTTCAAATACAGCATTGAAAGTAATGATAAAGCTACCAAGATACAACTTACTAAATTTCACCTTTGAAAATATTTAAAACGTCAACCCCAAATGAAATTTAAAAAACATAATTGTGTATCAGAAATAATAATGCCCCTTAAAATAATTGGCCCATGTAATTTTAGAAGAAATACTTGGTTTAAATAGAACAATGTATAGTTATAACTAATTCAAAGTCAATTTTCTATTAGAATATATCAAGAAGAAAACTAATAAAATTGTTCTTTTCTCTGTGTGAATATCTTTTTTAAAATCTTTCATGCATGAAAGCAGTGGTCTCCAAATTTCATGGTGCCAATGAAATGGTTTTATGCAGGACAATGTTTCCACTACAGGGGTAGTAGGGTGAGGGCAGTGTTCAAGAAGATTCAAAGAAGCTTGCAAAATAGATCCAATTCATACACAGTTCTTAGTAGGGTTCCTGCACCTATGAAAATATAATGGGGCTGCTGATCTGAAAAGAATCAGAGCTCATCCAGAAATGCCTGTGATGGTGAGTGGCTCTAGATACACATGTAACTTCTTCATGCATTGGTTGTGCACCTCCTGATGTGCAGTCTGCTCCCAAATTGCACACTGACTACTGCTATTCTATGTCCAGATATTGGTACTCCTGCATTAAAAACTTACTTCTGTGCCATGCACATGGAGTTGGTTTTAATAATATGAGTTCATTGTACATCTTCCCACCTTATCCAATGGCTATTTTAATTTATCTTTTCAATTTTCGTACAATAGATTTAATTTTGTGGTTTGCTCTTCTATGAATTTTAATGTCTCTAGAGAGTCATGTAACCAGTACTATCATAAACAAGGCAAAAAAATTTGCATTCCATCCATAAATTTCCAGTTAATCTCTTTTATTATCATTTACACCACCCATCCCTAATCCAAGGGAATTACTAATATTTTCAATTATAATAGTTTTGCCATTTTTAAAGTTATAAAAATTGAGCAGCTATGTGCATAATATTTTTCCCCTAGCCCTTCTTTCTCTCTCACTTCCCTCTATTTCTTGATTGCCCTCTTTTTTCCAAATCCAAAGGTTTGCTTACTTGACAAAAGTACAAAATGATTTTTATCAGGAATGGAGACAGCACCCTGGTTTGTGAACACTAAAGCATATACACTTTTTAAAAGTTGTAAAATAATATGAACATCACAAAAATTCAGAAATAAAATCACAATTTTTGACTAATAAATGAAGCCCCCCTCTAGCAAAATTTCCTTTTTTCTTCCTATTATGTTTTCTTTTGCTCTTATGTAAGAAATAAGGAAATATTTAAGATTGTGTGTGTGATTTATGTCACTCAATATTATGGTCTCAAGGTGTACCCATTTACTGACAAAAGACTCAGGCTTATCCTTCTTTATGGTAGAGTAATCCTCCACTGTGTATAAATGGCTCATTTTCTTTATCTATTCATCTGTTGATGGGCATATAGATCCTTCCAAGATTTAACTACTATGAACTGTGGTGCTATGAACCTGGGTACACATATAGCACTATAATGTGATGTTTTTAACTTTTTTAGGAAGGTACATGGAAGGGAAATATCTGGGTCAAATGGAAATTCTAATTTTAGATTTTTGAAAAAACTCCATACTAATTTCCATTGTGGTTTTGCCATATTTCCAGCAACAATGTAGAAGGGATCCTTTTTCCCTGCAGCATTTGATATTAAATTATTTCTTGATGATAGCCATTCCTTTTGGAGTAAGATGCAATCTCATTGTTACTTTAATTTGCATTTTTCTAATGTCCAGCAATGTTGAACATTTTTTCATGGATTTATTGGCCATTTATACTTCTGAGAATTATTTATTGATTTAATTTTCCTATTTTTATTGGGTCTTTTATTTTCGAGAGTCCAATTTTGAGTTCTTTATATATTCTATATATTAATCCTGTGCCCAATGGATGACTGGTTAAATTTTTTGTCATTCCATGCATTACCCCTTCACTCAATTAGTTGTTTCGTTTGCTGTGCAGAACATTTCTAATTTGATAAGATCCCATTTGTTGATTCTTGGTATTATTTCTTGGGCAATTGAAGTTCTGCTCAAGATGTCCTTGGCTATGTCTATATACTCGCGTTTTCCCTATTTCTCTTCCGATGGGTTAAGTGTTTGTTTTAATATTTTTATCCTGGATCCATTTTGATTTTAGTTTGCTGCATGGTGAAAGATAAAGGTTTCAGTTCAATCTTCTGCATGTAGATAGCCAGTTGTCCACACAGCATTTGTTATAGAGTCTTTCTTTTTTTTTTCTTAGTTCATATAATTTATTGCAGTTAGTACACAGTTTAAAAATTCACCAACACACCAATAGTACAAAACTAAACAGCATTATAAGTTATCCCCCCCTCAGGAAAATAAAACATACTATGATTGTCAAAGCTAGATGTCAGTCTAAATCTTAGAACAGAGGAAGAATGGGAAACTAAGAAAAGGAAGAAGCAATCACTCACAATGACCACAAAAAGAAAATCCAAAAGAAAGTCCGTTTTTCTCACAGACATTGTCTTCTCTAAATTAATAGAAATTATTTTAACATAAACTGTATTTAAAAAAACTAGAAACTCTTCAAGTAACTAAAGATAATGCCCCAAGGTCATTTTCACAGCTTTTTATGTTTGTTTGCTTTAAATGCCATTACAGCCAAATTAACACACATTTGACCAAATATTTCCAAAACAGTCCAGCAACACACAATGGAGTTTTCCATTCAGTATCTCTTTCTTGCAGCTGAAATTTTTGGCTCCCTTTGTCCAAGATCAGATAGCTGAATTTGCCTGGAGTTGTTTCTGCATCCTCTATTCTGTTCCATTTCTACACATGTCTGTTTTTTGCCAATAGCATCCTGCTCTGATCACTGTAGCTTTGCAGTATAACAGAGTCTAGGATTGTGATACAACCTTTCTTCCTCTTTTTCCTCAGGATTACTTTGGCTATTTGGAGCCTCTTCTAGTTTCATATGAATTTTAGGACAGTTTTCTCAATTTCTGGGCAGAATACTTTTGATATTTTGGTTGGAATTGCATGAAATCTGTATGTCAGTTTAGGAAGTATGACCATTTTAACTATGTTGGTATCTACTATCCAGGAACAAGGAATATCTTTCCACTTTCTGATATCATCTTCAATTTACTTTTTTCAGAATACTGTATTTTTCATTGTAGAGGACTATCACTTCCTTGATTAGGTTAATTCTTTTTAATTTTTATCTTTAACTAAGTTTATTGGTACAATTTAGATGTACCAATAAAGATCACATTCATCAAATGGAATTTGTACCTGTACATGATATATCTTAATTCTTTTTCTCATTCCTCTCTCCTCCCTTCAACCCTTCTTCCCCTCCTTATTTACAAAAGCTTTGATTCTATTTTATCTTTCTTTTCTTTTTTCCCTTTTCTCTTTCTTCCTTTCCCTTACCCTCTCCCAATTGTCCCTTCCTATTTGAACTTTTTCTTCCTTTTTCACAGTATCTATTAGACATTTTGGTCCTTCTTTACATTTTAAATTTCTCACACCAGAGAAGCAATGTGATATTTACACATGTGTGTCTAATTTATTTCACTTAAGAGTATGGACTCTAGGTGCATCCATTTAGCTATAAATGTCTTAAATTTATCCTTCTTTATTGCTGAGTAGTACTAACATATTGTTTTTATACAATGGAAGTTAATTCTTAAGGATTTCATTTTTCTTGATGCTATTTTGAAATATATTGTTTCACTAATTTTTTTCACATTGAGTTTATTATTGATGCAGAGGAATGCTATTTATTTTTCTATGTTGACATTGTGTCCTGCTATGTTACTGAATTTAATTAAGAATTCTAGTGGTCTTTTCATGAATATTTTTGGTGTTCTATGTAGGTGATCATGTCAGCTGCAAATAATGATTATTTAAAATTTTCCTTTCTTACACAAATCTCTTCTATTTCTTTCTATGCTTGTTCTGGTTAATATTTCTAGAGCTATACTGAAAAAGAATGGTGATAGTGAACATCTTGTAATATTCCATATTTTAAAAGGAAAGATTTCATTTTCTCACCAATTAACATCATGCTAGTCATCACTTTGTCATAAATGCCTTTTATCATATTGAGATAATGCCCTTCTATATCTATTTTCTTCAAGGTTTTTACCATGAATAAATGTTGGATTTTGTTGAAGAATTTTTCTGAGTCAATTGAGATGATCATGTGATTTTTATCCTTGCTTCTGTTTGTTATGTATTACATTTATTGGTTGTTTGTGTATGTTGAACCTTCGCTTCTGCATCCCTGGGATGAATTGTACTGAATTGTACTTTCTCATGATGTATGATCTTTTTGATAAATTTTGCATTTTGTTTGCCAACTTTCTTTCTTTCTTTCTTTCTTTCTTTTTGTTCTTTTATTGGTACATTTTAGGTATACAATTCGTTTACATTTATCATTGGGTGTTTGTACCTGTACATGATATATCTTGGTTCTTATTTTTTTCCCCATTACCTGTGCACCCTTCACCCCCTCCACCCTTCCCTATTTACATAGATTTCATTTCCATTTGTTTTTCTTTTCTCATAGTATTTCCTTTCCCTCTTTTCCTTTCCCCTTCCCCTCCCTTCACTCCTTCATCTTTGGACCTTTTATCCTATTTCAAATTATCAATTATTAATTTTAATCTTTCTTTCTTTCTTTCCTTCCTTCTTTCTTTCTTTCTTTATTTTTAAATTTTTTTATTTTTTATTTATTTATTTATTTATTGACGCTGCCTTAAATTCACTATATAGCCCAGGCTAGCCTCAAACTCACAGTGATCAGCCTGCCTCAGACTCCCAAGTTCTCAAATTACAGGAGTGCAACACCGCCACTGATTGCTATATAATTCTCCTATTGTTTAGATTCCTGTCTTATTTTGGATTCAGTGTATTGGTAGCTCCCAGGAATGACCTTGGAAGGATTCCTTCCGTTTTGATTTCATTGAAGAATATGATGTATATTGGCATTAGATCACTAAAGTTCTTATACAACTTCGTAGTGGATCAATCAGGACATGGTCTCTCTTAGTTTATCATTATATATTTTCATGAATTATTCAATTTAATTGCTGAATATTGGATTACTCAGGGTTTTTATATCTTCTTGGTTTAGCTTAGGTAATTATATATCTCTAGGAATCTATCCATTTCTTCTGACTACTCATTTTTTTTACAATATAGCTTCTCAATGTAGTTATTAATGATACACTGGATTTTGGAACAGTCTGTTGCGATTTTAACTTTTTTATTAATAATTGCAGTTATTTGGATCATCTTTCCTTTTTGAAATATTAGACAAAAGATTTGCCTATTTTGATTGCTCTTTCACAGAAACAGTGCTTTAATTGATCGACTCTTTGCATTTTACTTGCAGATTCATTAATTTCTGCTCTGACTTTTATAGTTTCATTCATTTTAGTACCTTTGGATTTGTGGTATCCTTGTTTTTCTAAAATTTGAAGTTTATCTTAGGTTATTTATTTGGATTCTATTTATTTTCTGATGTGGAAATACACAGTTATAAACTTCTGTCTTACAAATGCTTTCTTTGTGTGCCATAGGTTCTGGTATAATGTACTAGCAATATTGGTTGTTTCTATGAACAGTCTTATTTCTTCCTTGATCTTTTCTGTTACTTGTTGATTACTTAGTTGAGTATTGTTTATTTTCCATGCATTTGCATAATGTCTATGTTTTGGCATTGATTTCTGGTTTCATTGCACTACTATTTGATAATATGCATATAATTTTGATTCATGACAATTATGTAAACTTACCTTATGTGCTACATGTACGCTATGTTGGAGAAAGTCCTAGGTGCTGCTGAGAAGAATGTGTATTTTGTTGTTTTTATATGGAACACTGTGAATATCTATCAAGCCCATTTTTTGAGGTTTGGTTCAACTTTGATATTTATCTGGGGGTTTTTTTTGGGGGGGTTGTCCAACTGATCTGTTTGTGACAGTGGGGCATTGAGTTCCCTCCTTATAATTGTGCTTGTGTTTAATCTGATTTTTTTGTCTCCAGTACAGAATTTGTTATATGATATTGGGTATTCCAGAGTTTGATATGATTGTTATCTCTTCCTTTTGAATTGCTGCCTTAACCAGCATAGAGTAAGTCTCCTAATCACAAACGAGTTCCATTCTGGGTGAACATCTGTAAGTCAGTTTTATTTGTAAGTCCAAAAAAGTAAATCTTGTACACCATTAACACAAATATGGAATATAAATCATAGAAAATCAAATGTGAGTTGTATCTTTGAAAGTTCATAATTTGAATATTCATAAGTTGGTGATTTACTGTATAGTGACCATTTTTTATCTCTTCTGATCAGTTTTGATTCGAAGTCCAATTCGTCTGCAAAAAGGATAGCTACTCTTGAGTTTTGCGAGGTCCCTGTTGTATGCAATGTTGTTTTCCTTCCTTTGATTTTTAACTTTTTGAATAAAAGTTATTTGTTGTATAATGTTGGGTTTTATTTCTTCATCCATTTTTCAAATAGTTGTCTTTTGATTCTGGAACTGAGACTATTCACTTTGAGAGTTATTGCTGAAATGTATTGACATATCTTTATTGCATTATTTTCCTTTTACTCCTTTTCTTTTTTTTCTCTTTTCTGTTTAAGTGCTCATTCTATCTGGTGCATTCATTCTGTTGGATTTTCTGCCACTGTTGCCTTCATTGTTTGTAGAATATCCTTGAAATTTTTCTAGAGTGCTAGTTTGGTGGTCATAATTTTTTTTGTGGTGCTCTTTGTCATGGGAATACCTCATTTTACCACCAATTTTGAAGAAATATTTGGAAAGATATAATTCTGAGTTGGAAATTGTTATTTTTTAGGATTTGAAACACTTCACTACAAGCTCTCCTGCCCTTTAAATTTTGTGTTGAGAAGTCTGTTGTGATTCTGATGAGCTTACTTTATAAGTCATTTATACTTTACAAGTGATTCATTGCTTTTCTCTAATTGCTTTTAAGATTCCGTCCCTGTGTTGGGACATTTGTACTTTTACTATAATGTGTCATGGGAAAGTTCTTTTTTGATTGTGCCTATTTGGGGTTCTATATGCCTCACTTATCTGTATGTTTACTTGTTTCCCCTTTGTATCATTCAGTGCTTACTGGAGCAGCAGATTTAATGCACAATATACAAATATATAAGAATTTATAAGATTGACTTACAAAAGCTGCTCACAGAGTCAGATATGGAAGAATGCAAAACATCTGTCTTTCCACTGGAGATCTAAAGTCTCCAATCAAAATCCTGGCATTCAGTGTAGTGTCCTGTGAAAGACTATATCAGTAGGCCAAAGGGTCGCAAGTGGAAGGCTGAAGGGTCTGTGCTGGAGGCTAACAAATCTGTGCTGGAAGCCAGGAGATGGTGTCCAATGTGAAGGCAAAGACTGCAGCTTCTCTGAAGAAACAGAAGCAAGCCTTCCTTCTTCATTTCCCATCCATTCCATTAAGAGACCAGCCACCTTATTTATTTCACTGAAGAGTATGGCCTAATAGGACACATATGTAATACCGAATAGTGTCTCTGGTGTGAAATACTAAAAGTGTAAATAAGGTTCAAATGACATAATTGATAATGTAAAATAGGAAGAAAAGGTCTAAAGGAGTAGGGGAAGTGGGAAGGGTAGGGGAAAAGAAAGAAGGGAAAAGAAAAAATATGAGAAAAGGAAAAAGTGGAAACAAAGTCTCTGTAAATAGAGAAGGGTGGAGAGGTGAAGGGAGGGCAGGGAATTGGGGAAAAAATAAGAACCAAGATACATCATGTAAAGGTACAAGATCCCAATGATGAATATAACTGTATTATATACTTAAAATGTACCAATATAATTAAAGGAAAAAAAGGTTCTAAATTTTGATAGAATCTCATTTATCAATTTTTTTCTTTTATACATCATGTTTTTTGTATCCTAGGTAGTTCTTGCCTACCT
>NW_004624851.1:6520978-6534022 GCF_000247695.1 Heterocephalus glaber | reverse complement strand
GCCATTTTCACTATATTGGTTCTTCCTACCCAGGAACAAGGGATGTCTTTCCATTTTCTTATATCCTCCTAGATCTCCTTTTTCAGAGTGCTGTAGTTTTCAGTGTAGAGGTCTTTTGCTTCCTTTGTTAGAATGATTCCCAGATATTTCATTTTTTTGGATGCTACCGTAAAAATAATTGTTTCCCTAATTTTTCTCAGTGAGTCTGCTATTTGTGTATAAGAAAGCTATTGTTTTTTGAGTGTTGACCTTATATGCAGCTACTCTATTGAATCTGTCAATTAAGTCTAGAAGTTTATTGGCTGAGCCTTTTGACTCTTCCATGTAAAGTATCCTATCATCAGCAAATAATGACAGTTTAACTTCTTCCTTTCCAGTCTTTAGTCCTTTTATTTCTTTCACTTTTCTAATTGCTGTGGCTAATGTTTCCAGAACTATATTGAACAAGAGTGGTGATAGTGGGAATCCTTGTCTTGTTCCTGATTTTAACGTGAAAATTTTCAGTTATTGACCATTAATGCGATGTTGGCTGCTGGTTTTTCATAGATAGCCTTAACCAGGTTGAGATATACAGTTAGCAGATAAGCACCAAAAAAGATGCACCACATCAAATATCAAAGGGAAATGGGAATTGAAACAACAGTGAGATGCCCCTCTAGACCTATTAGAATGGTGGTAATCCAGGATACTGACAACATCAAATGCTGACAATAATATAGAGTGACAGGATATCTCATTCCTTGCTAATGTAAATCCACAAAGATATGTTGGGAAGATAATTTGTTTTACTATGTCATACAAGAATCCTGTTTCTTGATATTTACCCAAAGTACTTGAAAACTTACATCCACATGAAAACCTACATGGAGATGTTCAGTAAGTGAATAGATAAATAAACTGTATCTCCAGATTCTAGACTATTGTCACTATTAAAAAGAAGTTGTCAAGCTATGAAAAGACATGGCTTTTCATGACGCCATAAAATTTAAATGCATATTAGTAAGTGAAATAAGCAAATCTGAAAAGGCTGCATACTTTACAATTATAACTCTATATTAGTTATATTTTTTTATATTCTCCCTATTTTAAAATTGGTATTATATGTTTTAATTATCTCTATATTTTTGGCTTTTTTCTTTTGAAATAATTATAGGTTTACAGAATTACAAGGAGAGGTATAGGAAGGTAGTGTTCACTTTTCAGCTTTGCATCTCTAAATCTGATATCATAAACATAGCATGATTTTCAGACCAAAATATGATATCGATACCATCTAGAGAGGTTACCCATATTTCAAAAAATTATGAATACTCACATTGTTGGCACTGTGTAGGTAATTGTATATGATTGTATTGCATGGGTTGGTATAACTGCCATTCCAGTCAAGATTCATAATCATTCTACCACCATGCAGAAACCTTTTGTTACCACTTCATAGCTACACTCACAATACCACTATTCTCAACCCTTAATCCCAAAAATCCTCTTAGCTTTTATCATCCCTATAATTTTTTCCATTCAAAATGTTATAAAATGGAATCCTTTAGGTCCCTCCAAGTTGTTGCATTATCATTAATTTATTTCTTGCTATTCCTGAATAGTAATTCATAGTACGGATTGTTTAACTTATGTTTTAATTTCTCCTGTACAAATACTTAGGATTTCAATTGCTAAATTCTATAAAGTTGCATGGTTAGTATTTTTAAAAACTCAATATGCCATATTGCTTGTACCACTTTGCATTCCTAGTAGCAATGTCTTGCCGAATTTTACTGCATCCTCTCCAGTATTTGGGGTTGTCACTATTATTTTTTTTTTTTTTTAGTTTTAACCATTCCAGGCAGTCTCTAATGATTTCATTTTGGTTTTAATTTTATTTTGCCTAATAGATTATGATATTAAACATCTTTTCATGTACCTATTTAGCATCTATATATCCTCTTCAGTGAAACATGGTTTCATGTATTTTGACCATTTTCTAATTGAATTATTTGGAATTTGCTTTGCTTTTACTGTTGAATGCAAAAAATTTAGGTGCAGTACTGTAATATGTGTCATTAATCAGATATATCATTTGTAAATTGTTTCTCAGCCTATAACTTATCTTTTCATCCCATATAAAAGTTCTCTCATAAACATTTTAATTTATATGAAATTGAGTTTGTATGGGATCTCTGACTAGTTCTAGATACCTAAGTTTTCTTCCTATACATTTTTAAAAAAATTTTCTTCAATTAAAATTTACATTTATGTTGATATATTTTGGGGTACTTTTCCAATATTATATGAAACAAGTCAAGTTACATTTTTGTACATATGAGTATCAAATTGTTTCAGGACCATTTTTTGAAAAGTCTGTCTCCAATGAAACATTTTTGAACCTTTGTAAGATAAAAATATATTAGGCATGTTCCATTTTCAGCTTCTCATCTCTGGTTGGTTTATCTATATCACTCCCTCTAAAAATGCTGTGTTCTATATAAGTATGGCTATACAATAAGATTTGGAATCACATAGATAATTCCTCCCATTTTACTCTTTTTAAAAATTAAGTTAGCTCTTCTAGCTCTTTTGCTTTTTATTTTTATTTTATTCTTAATAGAGATTGAACCCAGGGCCTTCACAATGAGTACAATTTCTATCCCCCCTTTTAATTTTTTTTAAGATAGGGTCTTACTAAGTCACTACATTATACAGGTTTCACTCAAACTTACAATTCTCATGCCTTAGCTTCCCAGAGTGCTGGAATTGCAGATGTGCAACACCTTGCATGGCTTTGACTTTTATGTGTTATCTAAAACTACAAAATACTTACTAAGAATTTGTTAGAATTTTTATATGAATTTGAAAATAACTGACATCCTCACAGTGTTGAATCTTGCAGTACATGAAGCTGTTTATATCGCCAATTATTATATCTTCATTTTATCAATATTGCATAATTTTCAGCAAACAAACCTTGTTCATATTCTATTTGAACTGTGCCCAAAAATTCTTCCAGTTTTTGAGCAAATTAAAAATTATGCTGTACTTTAAATTATTGATGTCTATGTGTTCATTGTTAGTATACAAATATATAATTAATTTTAACAACATTTGTGTAGTATACTGAGACCTTACTGAATATTCATTAGTTTTTAGAGATTAATTTTGTGGAGTTCTTAGAATTTTTGTATGTTGATAATTCTATCATGTTCAAATAAAAGACAGTTCATTAAGTCTTTCCCAATTTATATACATTTTATTTTCTTTCTCAGGCCTTGCTGTGCCGGGATAGAACTTTCAGCACTACGTTGACTGAGAATGGTCAAGTGCACATGCTCAATTTGTTCCTAATCTTAGATGTAAGCATTCAGCTTTCAAAATTAAACATAATATTAGCTGAAGTTTTCTATAAGTACAATTTGTCAAGTTGAGAACTTTCCTCTATATTCCCAGATTGCTGAGAAATTTTATAATGCATGGATGATGAATTTTTGTCAAGTGTTTTTCTACATCCATTGATATAATTATACATTTTTCTTTACCTCTTAAAATGAATTTGATTGGTTGATTTTTCAAATGATCAACTAGCCTTACATATCCAATGAAATTCCACTTGGTTATGATATGATGTTCATTTATCCATTGCTAAAGTTTATTGGCTAGTATTTTATTTGTCTTAATTCATACTTTTCTTTCTTTTTTCTTTTCTTTTCTTTTTCTTTTTTTACTGTCTCTTCTGGCTTTGACCTCATGTGGGGTGGCAAGTGTTCCTTTCTCTTTTATTTTTTGAAACAAATGTATAAATGTGGTGTAAATTCTTTAAATTTTGCTAAAATCCCTGAGGAAACTCATTTGGACCTAGAAACTTCACTTTAGTTTATCTTTACTTACAACTGTAATTTCTTCAAGTGATGTAGAACACTTTCATTTTCTATTTCTTCATGGTTGATTTTTAATAGTTCATGATTTTTAAGAAATTAGTCCATTTACTTCAAATTTGTGTGTGCAGTTGTTTGTAGTATTATTTCCTTAAAAACGTTTAAAAGCTCAGGGCTGTAATAATATTTCACGTTTTATTCTTGGTATCAATAACTTTTATTTTCCATGTTTTTATTTTTGTCTCTTTTGCTAGAGTTTTATTCTTTTTTAGAAAACTAATATTTTCTTTTACTGATTTTTCACTTTGTGTTTTCTCAGTTCCACCGATTTCTGTTTTTGTTGTTACTATTTCTTCCTTCTGCTTGCTTTGCATTGATTAATTAGTTTATTTCTTTTATTAGTGCTAACAGTTTTGCTTCACATGCATATTCTAAAGCTGTGTTGTTTGGTATATTCAAATTGATGGTGACTCTGTCGTTTAATAGTTGATCTTTTCAGAATTTCAGAAGCTGTTTTTTTCATACCTTCCTGCTCTGCACAATTCAACAGTTTGGTAAATGATTAAAAGGGAAAGCTGGCAGTGTGTCAACCTGTTTGATCTACCTTTCCTTCTCATTGAGCTCTTACTTTCTGGGAAGAGTAAATTTGAGTAGTTGTTTTGACTTCTTTCCACCCATAAGATTATTAAAAATTCTACTTGCTTCTCTTACTTGTCAGCAGCCCTATGTTCTGGCTCTCTGCCAGAATAGCAGACTAAAATTAAAGAAATACTATGGAATTTCTACTTATTATTCTGTTGATCCCTGCGCTCTGTAAACCAACAACTACATTTTACTCATAAATTGACATTTTGTAGATGTCTTTAAATATTTTATCTAGCTTTCATAATCATTATGAGTGAGACAGCTGGTCTCCCTAAAGCAAAGAGTTTGCTTAATTTTTATATAATTCTAAAGATTTACTCTGTTAATATCTTTTATGAAAACTGTTCTTTGTAAGAAAATTTCGTACCAAACCATTTTATGTATAAATGATAGTGACATTTATTAGCCATATCATTCAAGTATTCTGTAAGGAGAAGAATTTTATAATTTTTGGCTTTTATATTTTTTGTTATTTCATGTATATGTAAAGAATATTCCAAGAATAGTTTTCAAAGAGGACACTGAGAATTTTTTCTCATTTGTTATCAACAGCTGTATATGTATATTAAATGTCACTTTAAGAATACTTAGTAACTAGTTGTAACATAAGTTCTGCTTAGATTTGGACCAGTAACCATACACTGAAGTAATGAACCTAATTGCAGAAGTAAAAAGTGATATAAATTTCACATAACTTCATATATATCATTGATTTCTGTTTGGTGACAATTCTGAAATGAATTTATTAAAGAGCAATAGATTGTGGCAGTCAGTTTTCCTTCCCAAGTATATTCATTACATTTAACTAATATGAAAAATTATAAAATGAAAATATTAACGTAAAGTATTTTGCATTTGGGAAGTATGCTAATGTTAGACAAAATGAAAAAGAGTCTTAGGATGAGTGAAAAATAAGTAAAAATACTAGCAAAATAGTAAGTGAATAAATGAATGAGTGATCAAATGAGCAGGTTATAGGAATCTAGAAACAAAGATTCTTTACTAACCCTTAGATTTATACTCTTGTAGAGATTTGGTTTTCTCAAGTGAATGTAAAATATTACATATGTCTCTTTAGTTTACTATTCCATTCTATGTGTATTACAAAGAAGATGATGAAACCAAAGATATTGGATAGGCATTCTAAAATTAATGTATATGTTTGGATATAAATTTTGTTTCCTGTATTTATATTTCCCAACAACTATTGTGTTTCCAGCAAGAAATTGTAATCACATCACAAAAGCTTAATTAGCCATCTGTCCTTATTACATAAATATGAATGTAAAATATTTGTTGTATTTTTATGAATATATAAAATTTATCTCTATATAGAATTATATATTCTTTCCATTTCTGTTATATCTACTTGAGTAAATTTAAAGAAAATCTCCCCATAGTAGTTACTTTTTATGACAGAACTATTACAATACTATAACAATGCCATTGGTGAAAGGAATGTCAAGGTGCTTTTGATTTAACAAGACAAATCCTCAAGGAGTCTAGCATATTGCGACTCTTCCGTCCCAATCTGTTAAGGTACTGATGGTTTAGCATATGGGGTCAGAGTGGTGATTTCTTATGTAATGTCAAATGACCTAGAAAAGTCTATAGCATTTGTATTGTGAACACTTGCTAAAAAATTATGCACAGATGGGGATGTTTTACCTTATATGATTTGATTTTTGTCATTAAATTACTGAATACCATTTCTATACTCAATAATACATCAGTTCATAAATGATTCTGTTTGTGAACAATTCTGTTCCTGAACAGAAGTGTTTGGTAAAATTTTGCTTCTGTTTGCGAACTCCACATTGGGTGACTACCACAACCACAGCCATATTCCCCACATGAACACAATGCAGGCATCTTCCTCAGAATTGTGAAATGAATTATGTTCATAAACCAAGTATACTGTACCACTATACACTTTGGCCATCATGAGGAAATCCTTGATTTTGAGATCCTAACTACTGTTATTTCTCAATGTAAAATGCTCTACTTAGATTTATACACTGTAGTTTATTGTGATATAGATGACTCAATAAATTTGAAGGACAAGGGCTGGGGATTTAGCTCAGTGACACTGCACCTGCCTTGCAAGCACAGGCTCTTGTGTTCAATCCCTGGTACTGGGGGAAAAATAAATAAATAAATAAACAAATAAATAAATAAATAAATTTGAAGGACCAAATTACTCTTGAGAGAATTAGCCGTAGATGTCCTAGAGGTTCCATCCCCTAAGAGGGAGACGTACCTTGAATATAAATTTAAAGGAAAAAGAGAAAATGATTTTATAGGTCTTAATAATGACTTTTCTACATACATACTCACATAGATTAATCATTTTGCAATGGCTTGTGATAAACCATCTTAAATGAAAGCACAAGGTACAGAAGATGCCAATGGGCATGCAAAAAACATAAGGATAAATATATTTTAGAATGTTTCCATGATTGTAGTCAGAAAAATGTCAAGGGGCACTAAATATTTGATTTCACAGACAATTCAGGACAAATTTGAATGTAAAGTACAGAAAAAAATAGGTACCTATTTTCAGTGGAGGAAAACAAGATATTGGCCTTGTAATACGATCTATCACATGGAAATTGAACATATCACAAACTAAATAACAAGGGATTTGCTGTTGACATGAAAGTTTTTTTCTGGGGTCAGAAAAGCCAAGAAAATATGAATGGCAATTAACAGACATGGGGTTTAGTTTAGTTTAATTCAAACAAATGGTGGGAGAGAAATGAAAGTCTCTGAGTGGCACAGAGGGACAACTAATTGAGGGAGTCATAAGGGATATTATCTGAATTGATTAAAAGGCCATAGATATTTTTTACTCATTGCCCTTGATCTCCCTTGTTAATTTTCTTTCATTTTTATATTGGTGTGCTGATGAATGTATTTTGTTCCTCCTTTCATCATCTGTGTCTTAATGATGCAAAACCACCTAACCTTGGTCTCTCCTCATTAAAAAAAGCCACCACTATAACAAATGTTCACAATAAAATTATAACCTTGAAAATTGTATCGCTTTGTGAAAGGTGACTTGTGTTTTTCATTTTCATAAATTCTTGAAATTTGTTCAGTATTTGAGATTTGAAATAAAAGGTTATCCTTAGTTCACCTAATTTAGAAACTGCCAAATCCCCAGTGATGATGAAACTCCCATTTAATTTTCAGATAGCATAGTAGTGTCTTGCTCTACATGATTTTGCATCTAGTGAGCCTGCAAAATACATGCGTTCCAGGTAAATGCACACAAAATCTTCTCATTCTGCTCTCTGAGGGGTGATTGGATATTTTTTTTTGCACTTGGGTTAAGATCTTACTCTCTTTTACAGACAATAATATTATCTGTTGAATTCTGTTTATACATTAAATTTTCTCTAAGTTTTCCAACCAAGTTTACAAGTGAATTGTTTCATTGGACCACTTTAGCATAAAGAAAATAATAATATTATTTTAAAGCTATCTCTTGTAGCCATGATTAATGTAAACATTACATTATCCTAAAAACAGTATTTTCTTCATTTGTGAAATGAATTAAATCTTGACTTCATATGACTCTCAATGTCACCAAACCTCAGACACGAATTTGTATTTGCTTTTTTGGAGTTAAATACATTAGCCCTTTTTTTCCAAGATCATTTGATAATTTGTACTTCCCTTAGAATGTTCTCTTTCTTTGATGCTTTCTTGGATGAAACAAAATTCTTTACATGAACATCTACAACTTCTGTAAGTTTAATGAAAGTATTCAAGGAACAAACTGCCTGTTAGAAACACTGCATGGAAAAGGAAATTTGGAAGGCATTATGAGAGTAAGAAATCTGACCATGTGGAAATTATTACTTTGGGAATGAATAGGTTTCAGAAGCAGAGGAAAGAATAAAATAAAACCTGAAGGCATCAACTCATCTACTTTTAAATTGAATAATATCCCTTATAAGAGGAAGTTGGTGAAAGTAAGCCAAAATCAGAGGAATCAGACTGTAAACTGTATATTCTTTTATAACAGGTCGAGATGTTATGTTTTTCTAGTCTCCACTCCAAAGAATGATATGGCCCCAACACGTTAGTATTGCCAAAGTTGAGGATGTCATACCTTGATATCCAAGCCCTTCAGCTTTCCCTGTATCTGTAATATCGTCCTTCCCTTACCTAAAATATTATTAAAATCTAATCTTGAGGTATTTAAATAAATGTGATTTGATTGTCTTTATATATATATATATATATTTCCTGGGCAGGAGATGATGAATTAAACCAAAGCACAGATATCTTATTTCAAACAATAGTTTAATTAATGATTTTCCTTATTTTCTAAGTTTACTTATATTGCATGACAATTCAAACAATGACAAATGAGAATATCCATAAAAATTACATGTTTCTAGGGCCTAATTTTGGGTAAATATGCCTGCATGTAGGATATGCTTAAAATTACAAATTTAGGTTCTAAAGAGATATCTGTTTGTTGATATGCAAAAATACAACAGGTGTGAACCAAAATATCTGTGTGCACACACTTAACTCTTAATTTCATGTTACGGAATTATTTTTTTCTTTTTTGGGGGTACCAGGGATTGAACTCGGGACCTTGTGCTTGAGAGGAAGGTGCCAGAACCACTGAGCTAAATCCCTCCCCCTGAATTTTTTTTTTTTTTTAAAAACACTTTTTCGAACACATAAACCAAGCTTACATTCTGTGGTCCTCACTACTTATAATTACAAAACTATTTTACTGTGTACATCCAGAATGCACAATTGCACTTTGATAAATGGTATAGAGACATTCTAGTTACAGTCTGCTTGCTCATTAGATATCCCAAGTATGATGCTATATAACAGTGATTCTTCTCTAATATGTACATGAATACAATAGAGATCTTATAAAGAAAGAGTTATGACATAAAACTCTTGGGTAAATGTGGGCCATTGGGAAATCTTTGGTAAGCAATAGAGTCAAATAGCCAAATCTCCCTGTGTGTGTGTAAGTAAATTCATTTACATAACTAACTCAACAGACTTATTTACAGAGTTTTGTACATTACCCTAATGATGTGACTAACTCAAGAATGGCCTCTTCTTTTTTTTTAAAGAGTCATGAAAAGAATTTATTAGAGGAAGATATAGGATGCACCCAGAAGCAAGAGTGGAGTGCAGGTGCTCAAGGAAATATGAAGCACCAAGAAAGGCCTTTTTGAGGTACTAAGTACATAATTTAGGTTTTATAAGTTGACACATATCTACAGTGTATTTGAGGAATGGCTGTCAATTATACAGTTTGTCAATTATGTACAGAAATGGATTTTTGAAGAGCAAAAGTTCTTTAACATAGTTATATATTCATGGTGAGAATAAATCATTCAGGACTGGCTTGTATAACTGATTTTCCCATGGTTTGTGACCTAAAGTAGACCATTTAATCATTGGGGACATATTTAAGCCCCATTTGCCCATATGCATCTGCCTTCATGCAATGCTAAGAGAATTATTATTATAAAGTGCACTGAGACTCTAAGATAAATGGTTCTAAGGAAACACGAAGTATTAAATATCCCAATAAACATGTTCATCATGAAAAGATTAAGACTAATGAGCAACACTCAGTTTCTTCATTAAAGTCTTTCTCAGCTTTAGTTATTATTAAAGAAATAAATTTTATTGGCAGAGTCATATACTTTAGAAGGTTAACACACCCAGATGCAATGGTAATCACACACACATGCACGCACATATGTGCGTGCACACACACACACACACACACACGAGCATACAGATCTTAAGGCAGATAATTTATTTTCATCAAAAATGATATTATGCCTCAAAGTCAGGCCCCTTATTTTGTCTAATGGTATTTCTAACTCACGGCTTCTTACATAAGATGGGTTGTTTTTAGGTTATTAGTACATGTATGTACTACATAATGCTTATATTTCTTGGGGAAGTTGGTACATACCTCATTTTAATTCCTTTTTTATTCCCTTCCCCTTCCCTCCTTCTATGCTTTTAGTTTTTTAAAACTTAATATTCCTTAGCAATATTTAACTTTAAAATGCTTGAGTTACAAAAAATTCACACTCTGAGAAGCATTTTGAGAAATATGTAACTGTCTATAACTACACAGGAATGAAATAAAATGACTGAAATGTGGTTATACTAACTTTTAAGAGCATGGCTTTTTGAATCTGTATGCGCTTGAACAAATTCCAGTTATTTGCTTGGCCTCAGCTATTTTTAACATTTGTAGAAGGAGATAAAAATGACTACACCTCAAACTTACGGTGAAGATTAAAAAAGAAATTTATTTTAAGCACCCAAAATGGCACATTACAATGTGATAGGTATATCGGTGGCAAAAATCTGTGATGATACAGACTACATCAGTTTTAATATTTGTGATTTTAGTAAGATAAAGTTTTCCCCACAAGATTCAATAGAAAGATTGAGAAGGAGTATCTGTCATTAACTTCTTTTGAACCTGGATATTTTTAGTGACATGGTAGAAGAAAATCAGAGTGGTAAAAGGACTACTTCAGAAAACTAGTCTATAAGTTTAGAATGTGTTTTTTATTTTTACTTTTATTAATATAAGTTTGCAGTACACAATGATTACTTACCTAACACATCTTAATTCTTTTGTTCTTCCCTTTCTCCTCCTGTCCCTCTCCACTCCCTCTATCTCTTGGTCCTCTTCCCTTTCACAAAAGATCTATTTCCTGATTTCCTATTATCTTTTATTTTGCTCTTTAATTTATTTATACATAGGTTTTAGTCCATTGTTTTAGTCTGTTTCTTTTAACCTTTTGTTAGGGTATATCAAACTTGCCTAAATGTTTTTTTCACATTTATTTTGTTTTACTTTAGTTTTGACTACTCTGTAAGCTGAGCTCAGTATATGTATGTATTAGTCCTCCTTTCATCTAGGGCTTTCATTTCTTTCTTAACTTGATGTGTTTTACTAAAAAGTTCACATCATCCCAAAACTAGCCAACAGTATTCTTCCTTTTCCAAAAGAAGATAGGGAATGGGAACAAAGAAGCGAGGTATCTCATGTATAGGCACTAATTTCATATGATGAATATTATCATTATGTATATCTAAAATGTACCAACAAATGTTTTTGAAGCAAAACAAAGACCTTAAAGAAGGTTCAGAAGCATTTTTCGTGAAGAAAACATCATGCTATTCTTTGAATAATTACAAAAAGAGAAAGCCTACTGGAAATATTATAAAATAAAAAGGTAAGGATTTTTCAGTCTTAGGAAATTTAAAGTGTTTTTAAAAAATATAATAGAAATTGCTTTCTAAAAGTGAGATTAAATAGCATGTGAAGACCAATGAGGTGAAAACAAAGGCTAAAATTCAGCTATTACCACCGTCTGTATGTAAAGTTTTACAAAATATAATAATTTTTAACCTCTTATTATTTCTTTTCTTAAAATTTTATTTTTATTAATACACATTTGTCAGACATACTGATCACATTCATCATAGGGAATTTGTACCTGTACATAAAATATCTTAATTCTTTTTCCCCCATTCCCCTCCCTGCCCTTCAGCCTCTCCACCCCTCCCCATATCCAAAATCTTTATTTCCATTTTTTCCTTTCATTCTTTTTTTCTTTTCCCTTCCTCCCCTTCCACATCTCCCTTCCCTTGTTCCTCTTCCCATTTGAACATTTTCTTCCTTTCTTCCCAATATCTATCATCCATTTTGTCTTTATTTACGCTTTTGATTTCTCATACAAGAAAAAAAACAATGTGATATTTTAACATGTGTCTGATTTATTTTACTTAAAAGTATGGTTTCAAGGTGTATCCATTTACCTAAAATTGTCACATTTGTCCTTCTTTATGGCAGAGTAGTACTCTCCTGTATATAAAAACCACGTTTTCTTTATCTATTCATCTGTTAATGGGCATCTAGGCTGTTTTCATGATTTAGCTATTTCAAATAGTGCTGCTATAATCATGAGTGTTAATATATCAGTGTGGTATGATGCTTTTAACTCTTTCAGGAAGATACCAAGAAGGGGATAGCTGGGTCAAATGGAACAAGTTTTAGTTTTTTGAGGAATCTCCACACTGATTTCCATATTGGTGGTACGAATTTACACTCCCACCAATAGTGGAGAAAGATTCCCTGTTTCTCAGAGCCTACACATCGTTAGTTATTGGATGAGTTCTTTTTTTTTTTTTTTGGTATATCTTTTTATCGGTACACTTTAGGTGTACGATATAATGACATTCATCATTGGAAATTTGCACCTTTACATAGTCTCTCTTGGTCCTTATTTTTTCACCCTTCCCCTGCCCTCCATTCAACCACTCCATCCCTCCCTATTTACAGAGACATTGTTTTCTTTTTTCATTATCTCATATTACATTCCCTTCTTTCTTTTCCCCTACCCCTGACACTTCCCCCTCCCCTTTGTCCCTTTTCTTCCTATTTCACATTATCTATTATACCTTTGAGTCCTTATTTACACTTTCAGTTTCTCACACTAGAGAAACT
>NW_004624851.1:6490486-6513714 GCF_000247695.1 Heterocephalus glaber | reverse complement strand
TGGCCTCAATATGCATCCATTTAGCTATAAATGACTCTAGTTTCTCATTCTTTATGGCTGAGTAGTACTCCATTTTATAAAAAAAAAACACATCTTCTTTATCCAGTTTCCAGCTGATGGGCACTTGGGTTGTTTCCAAGCTTTATCCATGCTCATTTTTCTGTCCTTAGGTTCCATATTCAAAATAAACTTTCAGGATACACCCCATTTCTCTGTTATTGTTTTAAGAACATGCTTTTTCTGACTAGGTCATGTTATCAAGACTTGGCTAATGAGTCCTGTCTTCACCTTTCTCACTGGGCTTAGCCTCGTGTGTTCCCATAGAACCAGTACCATTCCTTGCAAAACTGCACACTTACTCCCTTGTGCATCATCCAGCTTTTTCCTCAGAAGGTCAGCTACATAAGAACAGGGCCATGCTTGTCTTGCTCAACTGATCTATGTTATCATTCCATGTTTTCAGTGTATATGCTAAATTCTAGCCTCTCTGTGTATATATGCCTTTGTTTTAAATCCTATGGCATTCACAGCCCATACCATTTTATTGACTGTGTCACTATGAGCTGCCTTTTATTCTGCTGCATTGTAAACCTTTGCAGGCAGAAGCATTCCTTTTTTTTTTTTTTTTTTTTTGGTACTGGGGATAGAACTCAGGTCCTTGCACTTGTGCAGCAGGGGGCAAAACCACTGAGCTAAATCCCTGGCTCGGTAGAAGCATTTTTAAAAGCACACAAAGGGAGGACCTAGCATGGGTGGCACTGTGTACCTGGTAAGTCTTGATGGGGTGGTTTTCCATGTTGAGATCCCAGACTTTCACAGTCAGATAGTCCCTGGTCATGATATACCTCCCACTGTGGCTGAACTTCACATCTGAAATTGAAGATATAATTTCAGAGAAAAATGATCTGTTGCTTCGATCTTCCAGCCCTTCAAAAAACTTGGTGTGCCTTTCACACAGGGGCCGATATCCTCATGTTGCACAGCCGGATTGTCCCTTTGCTGCTGCTGTACACAAAAGTGTTGCAGTGGTGGGGGTGGAACTCTGCCGCTGTGATCACCTCAGTGAGCTCCTCCATGTTGGCTGGCTTGATGTCCAGGATATTAAAACTTTGATTGGTTATTTCAAAGTTCCATAGGTTAATTCTCAGGTCATCAGCAGATATGTAGGTTTCATAGTCGCTGTTGACTGATATGGAGTTGATGTGATACATGTGTGCATTGGCAAATACTCTTCGAGGGGTGGCCTCCACCATCAGGTCCACGGGTCTCAGAATGGGCACCCGCAGGGTAGTGATGGTGGCAGGATCCTGGAGCCAGCCCTCCTCATCTTTTTGATTGTAGCCTTCTGGCCTCTTATCACACTCATTGACTTTCCATAGCTTCACAGTTTTATCATTAGTAGAAGAAAGTAAGCTGCATTCTTCTGAGGGAGCCATCTGATTTTATTGATTTTTTTTCTTCTCTTTCTAAACTCTTCAGGTAATCGAATTCGCGTTCATGGCTCTGGAATATGCTGTAAACATTGTATTCACTCCTACGATGAACTTGATTTTTACTTTCCTGCTCTCGTTGAAATATTACAACCCGACCCCCCTGTCCCCTGTTGCTAGTAATTCTCCCGTGTGGTTGATTTCTACCTTAGAGATAATGTCAGCTTCAGTCGCATAGCTGTGGTAGCGCAGGAAACTTGTTGATTTTGCGGGCATCAATGTCCTCCTCCTTTGACAGCAGGCTTCCTTGCTTGGGAACCAGAAGCCAGCAGACAAGTATCCATGATCCCTCCCCGCATCCAGTCTCACAGGAGAGGGGGACAGGGGAGCCAGTGGGAATGCACTATGGTCCTAGCCCTCACGCCCACACGCGCGCACTCGCAGCGGCTGCTACTGCTGTCTTATTGAGGATTTTTGCATCTATGTTCACTACGAAGATTGACCCATAGTTCTTTCTTTGGTTGGGTCCTTTTCTTATTTTGCTACCAGGGTAATGCTTGCTTCAAGGGAAAAGTTTGGTTGTATTGCTTCTTTTTCAATTTCATTAAGATTTTGAGGAAAAGGGACATTGGATCTTCTCTAAAATTCTTGTATAATTCACCAGTAAATACATCATTATCTGGGATTGTCTTTGTATGTAGGTTTTTAATTACATCTTCAATTTCATTGACTGATATTGGATTATTTAGAATTTTTATATAGTCTTGATTCAGCTTTGGTAATTCATATGTATCTAGGAATCTATCCATTTCTTCCGAGTTTTCCATCTCACTACAGCACAGTTTCTCAAAATAAATATTGATGATCTTCTGCATTTCTACAGGATACATTGTGATTTTGCTCTTTCTATTCCTAATAACATGGATTTGGGTCTTTTCTGTCTTTACCTGATGAGATTTGCTAAGGATTTGTCTGTTTCATTTAATCTTTCAAAGAACCAACACTTTGATTCATAGAATCTTTGTATTGTTTTCTTAGTGGCAATTGTATTAATATTTGCTCTGATCTTTATTTTTGGAAGAAGTTGTTTATTATTTATTATTTATTTAATTTTTTAAAATTTATATATTAATTGGTACATTTGAAGGTATACAATACATTTACATTTATCATTGGGTGTTTGTACCTGAACATGATGTATCTTAGTTCTTATTTTTTTCCCCATTATCTATGGGCCCTTCCCTATTTACATAGACTTTGTTTCCATTTTTTTTCTTTCTCACACTTTTTCCTTTCCTTTCTTCCCTTTCCCCTTCCCTTCCCACCATCCCTCCACCTTTGGACCTTTTCTTATTTTAAATTATCAATTATTCATTTTAATCATTTTCATCCTAATTTACACTTTCAGTTTCTCACACTAGAAATACTATTCAATACTTACACATGTGTGTCCTATTTATTTCACTTAAGTGTATGGCCTCAATATGCATCCATTTAGCTATAAATGACTCTTTTCTCATTCTTTATGGCTGAGTAGTACTCCATTTTATAAAAAACCCCACATCTTCTTTACCCAATTTCCAGTCGATGGGCACTTGAGCTGTTTCCAAGCTTTAGCTATTAAAAACTGTGCCACTATAAACATACGTGCACATATATCACTGTGGTATGATTCTTTTAATTCTTTGAGGAAGATACCCAGTAGGAGAATAGCTGGGTCAAATAGGACGTCTAGCCCTAGATCTTTGAGGTATCTCCATACTGATTTCCACAGTGGTTGCACAAGTCTGCACTCCCACCAACAATGGAGAAGGGTTCCTTTCTCTCCACACCCACTCCAGCATTTGTTATTGGTTGATTTCTTGATAGCAGCCATTCTTTGTGGGATGAGGTGGAATCTCAGTGTTGTTTTCATCTGCATCTCTCGAATGACCAGTGATGTTGAACATTTTTTCATATATTTATTTGCTGTTTTTACTTCTTTGTCTGTTCAATAAATGGTGTTGGAAAAATTGGATTTCAACCTGCCAAAGATTAAAACTAGACCCATACCTATCACTGTGCACTAAACTAAGATCAAAGTGGATTAAAGAGCTAAATATCAAGACAGAAACAGTAAACTTGCTGGAAGATAAGTTAGGTAGAACTCTCAAAGACATTGGCATAGGAAAAGACTTTATGAACAAAACTTCAGTAGCATGGGACCTAACACAAAGAATCAACAACTGGGATCTCATCTTATTAAAAAGCTTCTGCACTGCAAGAGAAACCACCAACAGAGCTAAGAGACAACCTACAATATGGGAAGAAATTTTTAGCAGCTGTACCTCAGACAAAGATCTACTATCTAGAATATATAAAGAATTGAAAAAAATCAGACCCCCCAAATTCAAAGACCCAATTGCTCTGATCTTAATAATTTCCTTCCTTGCATGTACTTTGTGTTTAACTTGCTCTTCTTTTTCTAGAAGCTTGAGGTGCAACATTAGGTATTTGTTTGAGTTTTCTCTATTTTCCTAACATGGGAATTCACTGTTATAAATTTTCTTCTCAGGACAGCTTTCATTGCATCCCATAAGTTCTGATATGTTGTACTGGTACTATAGTTCAATTGTAGAAATTGTCTAATTTCTTCTTAAATTTCATCCATATTCCATGGGTTGTATAGCAGTGTGTTATTTAATTTCCATCTGTTTATGTATTTTTTTGGTTTCTTTTGCCATTGATTTCCAATTTCATTGCACTATGACCTAATAATATGCATGGGATGATTTCAATTCCTTTTCATTTATTTAAGCATGTTCTATGAGTTAATATGTGATCTATTTTGGAGAATGTCACTTGTCTAGCTAAGAATATGTATTCTGTCGTTGAGTGAAACACTGTGTGGATTTCTTCAAAGCCTTGTTTCAGTTCTGATATTTCCTTCTTGATTTTTTTCTAGTTAATCTCTCTGTTTGTGAAAGTACATATTAAGGACATGCCCTATGACTGAATTAGTGCTTATCTGAGTTTTATAACCATAAGTGTTTCTTTTATACAATTGAGTACATTGCTGTTTGGTGAATAAGTACTTATATTTGTTAACTCTTCTTCTTGGGTTGTTCCCTTAACAAGTATGTAGTGACTCTCTTTGTCTTTTCTGATCAGTCTTGGATTGAAATCCACTTTGTCTTCAAATAAAATATCTACTTCTGCTTTTTTCTGGGTTCCTGTCACATGGAATATTGCTTTCCATCCTTTACTTTCAGTTTATACATTTGTCTTTGAGTTAAATGTGTTCCTTGTATGCATCATATTTTGGGGTCTTGTTTCTTCATCTATTCTGCCAATCTGTTTCATTACACTGGTGAATTGAGACCATACACATTGATAGTTGTAACTGATATGTATTGATTTAACCTTGTCATATTATTTGCCTATTGATGGTTATCTTCCTTTCTGTTCCGTTTAACACACATCTTGCCTGGTGGAATCATTCTATTGGGAGTATCGGAACCAGTGTCTTCATTGTCTCATTCTTGAGTATCTTTCAGAACTTTTTGGAGTGCTGGTTTGGTGGTCATGAATTTCCTCAGGTGTTCTTTATTTGGGAAGTATCTAATTTCTCTGTCAAATTTGAAAGATAGTTTTGGAGTGTACAACAATCTGGGTTGGATTTTTTTTTCTTTTAGGACTTGAACTAATTCACTCCAAGCTCTTCTTGATTTAATGCTTTGCGTTGAGAAGTTTGCTGTGATTCTGATCAGTTTTCCTCTGTAGGTGATTTGTTTCTTTTTCTAACTGCTTTTAATATTTTGTTCTTATTTTGAATTTCTTGAATCTTGACAATTATGAGACTTGTGTTTTATTTTCTAATCACTGCTAATTGGTACTCTTTTAGTGTCACTTATCTCTGTGTCAAAATCTTTTCCCATATTTGGGAAGTTTTCTGCTATCACTTTGGTGAACAGGTTTTTCTTTCCTTTGTGTTATCTTCTGACTTTTCATCGATTCCAGTTAATCTTAAATTATTCTTCTTTAAATCATCTAACAGCTGTTTGATTGATTTTTGGTGATCTCTTGCTATTTTTAAGAAGTCTTTCATTTAATCTTCACCAACCACAACACTGATCTGGACTAACTTGGACAGATTTCTACAAGCCCAGTGGGTGCATAGAGTGCTATATAGTGTCTCATAGGTGTCTGGAGTTCCAGGCAGAATACACATCCATTAATTCTTGCTGCTTAACCAGGTAGAGGACTAGCCTATTGTATTAGGCATTAACTATGTCCAGGGCTCTGAATGAATGCAGAGTGGTGACCCTGCTGTGCTCAGGGTGTTTGGAACACCATGTATAAAACCTAGTTACACAGGGACTGGTATTTGGTGTCAGACAGAGACTGGTGAGTCTAGGATTGGAGCAGGTCAATGACAGCTTATTTTATGGTCAAGGCAGCCCCAGGTGCTGAGTATGGACTCAAGTTGGACCAGTGTTAGATCTGTGTGCTAGAATAAATATCCCATTTTGCTTGGGATAAACTTCAGGACCACAGTAGTGACTCAGGTGTGCTCGGGATCCAACATTGAAGACTTACTCTCGTCACAGGCAGTGATTGCTTATCTGCTCACAGTCTGAGAAAGAATGGGTGAGTCAGGGGAGGGAGCAGGTTTCTGATCATTTACCCTTGGTGTGTGCCAGTGAAAAATGCTGCCAGGTTGCAATGTCCTCTTTTTGGGAACAAGAAAATGAGGTGAGGGACCATGTATTCCAGGTCTATCCTGTGTGGCTTGGCTCTGCCATGCTACTTGGATCCCACCACCTATTTGGGTACTTCTCAAAATGACAGTTCCTATGTTGGGAACAGGCTGAGATCCCGTAAACAGCCTTGCTAGACTGCTTCACTTCTTTTAAATTCCTATGCCTATGTTTTGTTTGCAGTAAAAGTCTCATCTTTCAAATTGATATTTTGCAACAGAATATATTCCCCTTCCTTTCTTCCAATTACCTGTGCTTTTATATGATCTTATTTGAGTCTTTATGATGTGACTCCTAATCTCTTCAGGCATATTGCTCCCACGTGTGATGTATTTCAGAGAAATTCCCATGTATTTCTGAGAATAATGAACATTTTTTTGTGTTCATTTGGAACACTCTATAGATATTTATTAAGTTTATGTGTTCAAAGTTCTATTTGTTGAAAGGCTTAGTTCAACTCTGATTTTTTTGATATTTTTAAAATTTGATCTGTCTGTTTATGACAATGGGTATTGAAGACCACCACCAGAGCTGTGTTGGGTGTGCTGGGGTTGAATTCATATGTGTATAATTTTTAATCTCTTATAGTAGAATTTTTCTCTTAACCAATATGTTTTGACCTTCTTTGACTCTTCTGATCATTTTTGCCTTGAAATAAACTTTGTCTGAAAATAGAATAGATACTTTTACTTGTTTCAGTAGTCACATTGCATATAATATTGCTTTCCATCCTTTGAATTTTAGTTTATGAATTTCTTTTTGGATTAAATGTTTTTCATACACAGCATATTGTAAGGAACTGCAATATAGATTATGCTCAAAGCAGGTTGTAAGCACTGCAGGTTGTAAAGAGTTAACCACTCAATTGGCTTGTTTTGAGAAGTGAGTATGGCTAAAGCCTATGTGCTGAAGTCAGAGTAACTGGCACCATTTTCCATTTCCGCAATTAAAATTTTCTTAACTAGAAGGACAAAGTTCTACTTACAACCCTATATTTTGTCTATTCTGTTCTTAATGCAATAATTATTTTTCTTGTCCTTTACAAGCCTTGCTTGTATTAGTATCCATAGTAACTGCATGATTGCATGTCCTCACCCGTAGTTCCCCTTTAGCACTTAGTTCACCTTTACCCCAATTGATTACCAGTAAAATTCAGTGACTTGTACTGACCAGTGCCTTTGCTGCTTGCAACAACATTGGTTGTCCTGGCTCCCTGGTAGCTCTGTCTTTTTAGTTCTCGCTTTTAGTTGCTTTTGGTTATTCTTTTTTTTCATCAGCCTTGCACCATAGCACCAAACAGGAGATCAGAACCTACTGCACAGGTCTCTTGACAGCATATTATCAGGTTTGAGTTTTTTCTCCATTCTGGGAACCTGTGTCTTTTGATTGTGATAATTGAGAACATTCTCAATGAGAAATTTTACTGAAAGATATTGACTTATTCCTGTCATTGTATTATTTCCTGCTTGCTAATATTCTTTTTTCCTCTCTGTTAAACTCTTCACCCTGCGTCCTGATATATTCAGTTAATTAGACTTTTTGTCATTGTTCATTTCATTGTCTCTTCTTGGATATTGGATATCCTTGAGAATTTTTTTGAGAATAGGTTTGTTGGTCATGAATTTGTTAAGTGCTCTTCATCATGAAAAGAACTTATTTCATCTTCAATTTTAAAAGAGTGTTTTGTAGCATATATAAGTGTGGGTTGGAAATTTTTTTTCTTTTCAATCTTGAAACACTTCAAAACTTTATGCCTTTAAAAGTCTGTGTTCAGAAGACTGCTCTCTTTCTAATGAGTTTACCTTTATAAGTGATTTGTTCCTTTTCTCTAACAGCTGTCAAAGATTCTGCCCTTGATTGGATTTATGGGATTTTAACTATGATGTGTGGAAATTATTTTTTTATTATAGATATTTGAGATTTTACATGCTTCAACTATCTTTATGTTTACTCTTCCCCATATTTGGAAAGTTTTCTCATATTATTATTATAATAATTATTATTATAACCTGCAAACAGGTTTTTTATGCTATATGTTATCTTCTGACTTTTCACTAATTCCAATTTTCCTTAGATTGGTATTGCTTGCATCATCTAGCAGCTGTTGTATTCATTTTCGATGTTCTCTTATTTTCAAGGTATCTATGAGCAATTGGTACCCAGCATTTGACATTTTGTCCTCACATTGATCACTTATGCACATATTTTCAATAGTTTTAACCTCTTTAATTTCTGTTTGGTACATTTTCATGGATTACAAATCATGCTAAACTGGTCATTCATATTTTTAGCATTTTGTTTAGCTCATATAGTTTGTTTTTTATTACTAATTTTATTGTTATATTTTAGGAATACAGTATAATGACATTCATCTTTGGAAATTTGTACCTTTATATAACCTGTCTTGGTTCTTATTTTTCCCATTCATTTGCCCTCCCTTCAACCTCTCCACCCTTCATATAGTTTTTAATTGTGTCTTCTGTAAACTTGCTGACAGTTTTGTTTATTAAGTCCATTATCTATTTAGTTATATCTTCTGTGAGCTCTCAGAGTCTGTTATTGTTCTGTTTTTAATATTCTTTTTTATCATTTCAAATAATTAATCTATGTGGCTTTTGATATCCTTTCCCTTGATATCTCATGGATCAGCTTTGAGAGACTCAAGAGTTTTTGGAGGGATTTTGTTACCTTGTCTTTTCATATTTCTGTTGTTCTTGTATTTTTCATTTGTTTGTTCTGAGGTTTTTGGGCACTTAAAGTGGAAAGATTTAGTTTCTACGGTTTCTAGAGATCTCTTATTTTGTGGATGATTTGCAGTCATGAACAATGGGAGTGGCTATGTATAAGCTCTGTCCCAAGATCTGACCACCTCCATTAATTTGAAAGTGGAGGATGCAGTGTACTTGGCCCAGAAGCCAGTTCTCCCAGAATAGAATTGGTAATGATGCAAAGGCAATCCAGATATTGGCATACAGAGAAGATTTGTTAATAGAAACAACAATGTCTCCTTGGCAATAACATGTAAATCACAACAGTAATGACATCAAAGACAAACTCAATATGGAAATACTACAAGAACCAATGATGTCCCACCCTTAGCCATAGAAAAGAGATCTATAATTATAGTAGAAACACTAAGACTAACCAAATGTTAAAGTAAATATCTACTATAGGCAATAACTTTACTTGCAATAACAATAGAAAATAATTCACTAGTTATTGCATAAAATGAATTATGTTAAGATTAATAAAACTTAATGGTTATATTAGTGAAGATAGAGTGGGTGGGGAATGGGAGAATGAAATGAGAAAAAAATTAAAAATTAGCAATGGAAGATGAGAAAGGTAGAAAAGTGAAGTAAAGCATCTTATCAAAGAGTAAATGGAAATCAATACAATTAGATGATGGTAATGGAAAAGAAGAAAGAAGAAGACGAAGAAAAATAAAAAAGATAAAAATGAAAAAAATTAAAATTAAAATTTAAAAAAAGAAAGAAAAAAAAAAATCCCAAACCCCTAAAAAAACAACGGAGAAGAGAGAGAGCAAAAAGTAAGAAATGAGTCAAAAATAAATCCCCCCTCTATTTTTGAATCAGTGGTTTCTTTCCAGAATCTGCAGTTTTAAAATCGAGCTAGCCAGCCTGTGGGTTTGTGAGGTGGCCTCCCTGCTCCAGAGGTCCTTCTATTTTCCCCAGGCTGTAGCAATCATGCAAGCTGAAGTGTGTCTTTTCTTATATAGATAGATGGGTAAAGCAGTCAGACCTCTGGTCTGTGCTTGATGTAAGCAGCACAGCAGAGCAGGAGTGGCCCCCTGAGGAGTGGAGCCTTTTGGAGCCATCAGCGCTGCCCCGCGACCCCCACTCATGCCTCCCAGTCAGGAGTGGTCCAGTGAGGAGCTGAGCCCCTCAGGCAACTGCAGCACCGCCCCCCCACCCCCCACCCCCCACCTCTGGCCTCAGGACTGTGCCTGTACTTGGATCCACACCTCAGAGGCACAGGGGCTCATAAAGGCCATTGTCCTGAGCTCCAAAAGATACAGCAGTAGTGAACAACAGAAATACAGCCTCTCTCGGGCTCCTTGAAGAAAATTGAAGCCCACTGTAAAAGTGAAGAGAATCTCTGAAACAAAGGCACACCAGACCACCATACTTAGTAAGTTGGAAGGATCATCACCTCCCATCGGAACCTGTACTATCTTCAGGGGAAGGGCAATTGGAACCTGCAGTAGAACCTTGCAGAGTTCAACCTTACAGGAGATCAGGGAGCTCAACTTGGGACTTGCAGCCAGAAATCAGCCTGAATCTCAAGGGTCTGCTGCTGGCTTGCTAAGACTAATTTACTTCGATCTGCACACTGAGGCCCATGTTGTCTATTGTGACACCAGAAACATACCCTGAAGGAGGCCCTTCATTTTTATTTTTTTATTTTCAAAATTTTTTTTTCATATTTTTAATTTTTATTTTTCATTTTTTTCTGTACTCTTTTCATTTTTTTGTCTTCTTTTTCTTTTTTTCTACTGCTCTTTCTCTCTTCCTCTCACTCTTTTTTTTATTTTTTGTACCAGGGATCAAACTCAGGGCCTTGTGCTTGCAAGCGAGGTGGCGGAACCACTGAGCTAAATCCCTGGCTCTTTCCTCTCACTCTTCCTTTCTTGCTCTCCCACATTGTTCTTCATCTCCCTTTTTGTTACAGTTTCTAGCTTCCCTATTGCAGTTAGGTTGTTCTGTTCTTGTCTTTGTTCTTTCATTCTGTCTTTTCCTTGTCTTCAAAAGTTCCCTGGAGTTTGCATGATCTTCCTGTCCTCTGGCTTCACCGCTAACCTTTCCCTATCCTTCTACCTTTCTATCTCTCCCTCCCCAACTCCTTCTAAGTCCCTGTCCTGAAGGGTAAAGTTGCTATATTGAAGAGTTTATTGACTATAAACTTATTTTAGGCTGGACTTCAATTTTGATTTAATTCACATGGTTAATGCTGATAGAGGTGATAGATTAATAACTATCACAAGTTGTCATTTTCTAAACTGTGGTTAATACTATTGTTGTTGCTAATTGTATCACTTTGGCTAAACTGTTGTGATTGATTTAATCATTTATCCTTCCTGGTATAATGAAAATGAGATTGCCCCAGAGTCATTAGAGACTCAAAACCAAAAGACCAGCTGTATCTGGAAGACACTTCTGAAAGCAATCATTCCATAAGGGTTCTAAATACAAGCAACAAAGATACTTACAATAAGCATTACTGAAGTATCAACACAGGAATTTAACCAAAGACAATACCAACAGCAAAAACAGAAATGAGGACATCTAAGCAAGGCACAGTCACAGACTTCCACCCCACAAAAGGCAAATTCTGGGGGAAATGAAGTAGAAAATTCTGAGAATCAACCAGCTGGACACCCTGAACTGATAGCACAGGAAGAAGCAAAACAGATGAATGAGGCTCTAGAAAAATTCAAAACAAAAACAATTTGCCAGATAACTACAGAGATGGTGAGCAGAATGAAAGACATGATTAGAGACTCTAGAACAGAAGCAGATAAAAAAACAGATGCATTCAGGACCATGATGGAAGCCATGAATGCCCAGCATAGGAAAGAAATGGAAACCACGAATGCCCAACATAGGAAAGAAAGGGAATGTATGAAACAGATTCAAACAGATATCCAGGAGATTAAAAACTTTATTGAAAGTATAGACAGCAGACTGAGCCTATCTGAAGATAGGATATCAGATATAGAACACAGGATGACAGTCAGTGACCATGACAAGAGACATCTCTTGAAAGTAGTAAGGGACCATGAGAAATTGATCCAGCAGCTCCAAGATAATGCAAAGAAGAATAACATAAGGCTGATAACATAAGACTGATATAAGAATAACATAAAACTGATAGGAGTCTATGAAAAAGCAGGAGAAAGTACAGATGACATAAAAAAACTGTTCACAGAATTAATGACAGAAAACTTCCCAAATAGAGCCAAAGAATTTAACATACAGATAAGTGAGGCATATAGGACTCCAACTAGCCATGATTAAAAAAAAAAACTACACCTAGACATATGATAATCAAGATTCCAGAAATCCAACAGAAGAACAAAATACTACAAGCAATTAGAGAAAAACACAAATCACATGCAATGGAAAGCCCATCAGAATCACAGCAGACTTTTCAACACAAACTCTCAAGTCAAGGAGAGCCTGGAGTGAGTGAGGTATTTCAAGTCCTAAAACAAAACAACCTCCAGCCTAGACTGATGTATCCTGCAAAACTATCTTTCAAAATCGATGGGGAAATAAGATACTTTCAAGACAAAGAATACCTGAGAAACTTCATGAATACTAAACCAGCACTACAGACAATTCTAAAAAATATCCTGGAAAAAGGCAATGAAGGTCACAGTTCCATGAGACCCAAAAGAGTAAATCCATCAGGCAAGGCAAGAAATTAAAGGGAGAGGAGGAAAAATAAAAAACAGTCAACAACAGAAAAATAACATGACAATGATAAGTCAAAACATATTAGTTATAACCATCAATGTTAATGGCCTCAATTCACCAATCAAAAGAAACAGACTGGCAGAATGGATTAAGAAGAAAAATTCAACAATACGCTATATAAAAGAAACACACCTAGTTCAAAGAGAAACTCACAGACTGAAAGTAAAGGGATGGAAAACAGTTCTCCATGTTACAGGAACCCGATAAAAAGCAGGGGAGCTATCTTTTTGCAGACAAAGTAAATTTCAAACCAAAACTAATTAAGAGAGACAAAGATGATCACTACATCCTTGTAAATGGATCAAAGAGGAAGAGATCATAATCATAAATATATATGCACCAAATACTAATGCCACGAACTATACCAAACAAATATTAATGGACATGAAAAACCAAATAAGCACTAATACAATTGTAGTGGGGGACCTCAATACTCCACTGTCATAAATAGAAAGATGATCTAGACAAAAAATCAACAATGAAATAATAAAACTGATCCAAGCTTTTGAACAAATGGAATTAATAGATGTCTACAGAGTGCTCCACCCCACAAAATCAGAATAAACATTCTTTTCAGTGGCACACAGGTCATTCTCCAAAATAAACCACATACTAGTGCATAGAATATGTTTAACTAAATGCAAAGGAATTGAAGTTATCCCGTGTATATCATCAGACCATGGTGTAATGAAACTGGAGATTAATAGCATAAGAAACCGCAAGAACTTCACAAAAACATGGAAATTGAACACACTTCTGAATAAGCAATGGGTCACAGAGGAAATTAAAGAAGAAACTTGACAGTTTTTACAATTAAATGATAATGCCAGTAAAACATACAGGAAATCTATGGCACACATTGAAAGCAGTTCTATGAGGGAAATTCATAGCAGTGAATGCCCACACTAAGAAAACAAGAGCGAGCTCAAATAAACAACACAGTGCTAAAATTTAAGCTCCTAGAAAAAGAGGTAGACAAACCCAAAGCTGGTACAAGGCAGGAAATTATAAAGATCAGAGCAGAAATCAATGCAACGGAGGCTAAGACAATGATACAAAAAAATTAATGAAATGAAGAGTTGGCTTTTCGAATGAATAAACAATATGGATAAACCCTTAGCTAACCTTATCAAAACAAGGAAAGAAAAGGCTCAAACCCATGCAATTAGGAATGAAAAAGGTGCACTCACAACAGATACAGCAGAAATCCAGAAGATCATCAATACATACATTGAGAACCTGTACTCTAATAAAATGGAAAACACAGAAGAAATGGATTGATTTTGAGATACATATGAGCTACCAAAGTTGAACGAAGAAGATATAAAAAGTTTAAACACCCCAATTACAATCAGTGAAATTGAAAACATAATTAAAAATTTACCAACAAAGAAAAGTCCAGGTCCTGATGGCTTCACTGCTGAATTCTACAAGACATTTAGAGAAGAACTATTGCCACTACTCCTTAAACTTTTCAATGAAATTGAAAGGGAAGCTATACTTCCAAATTCCTTCCTAGAAGCAAGTGTTACTTTGATTCCGAAACCAGGGAAAGACCTAACCAAAATAGAGAACTAGAGGCCAAACTTCCTAATGAACATAGATGCAAAAATCCTCAACAAGATACTAGCAAACAGAATACAGAGGGTCATCAAGAAGATCATACACCCTGATCAAGTCAGATTTATTCCAGGGATGCAAGGATGGCTCAAGATACATAAATCAATAAATGTAATACACTCTATTAACATAGCCAAGTACAACAACCATACGATGATCATCTCAGTAGATGCAGAAAAATCATTCAACAAAATCCAACACCAATTCATGATAAAAACCCTGCAGAAAATTGGAATAGATGGTCTTTATCTCAACTTGATAAAGGCTATCTATGAAAAACCAATAGCAAACATCATACTAAATGGTCAAAAACTGAAAACCTTCATGCTAAAATCAGGAACAAGACAAAGATGTCCACTATCACCACTCCTGTTCAATATACTCTGTGGAACATTAGCCAGAGCAATTAGAAAAGAGAAATAAAAGGAATGAAGATAAGAAAAGAAGAATTTAAACTGTCATTATTTGCTGACTATATGATACTCTATATAGAAGGCCCAAAAAATTCCACCAAAAGGCTTCTAGACTTAATTGACACATTCAGTAGAGTAGCTGAATACAGGATTAACGCTCACAAATCAATAGCCTTCTTGTACAAAAATAACAGACTCACTGAGAGAAATTAGGAAAACTCCCTCTCACAATAGCATCAAAAAAAAATGAAATATCTCAGAATCAATCTAAGAAGGAAGCAAATGACCTCTACATTGAGAACTACTGCACTCTGAAAAAAGAGATTTAAGAGGATATAAGAAAATGGAAAGACATCCCTTGTTCCTGGGTAGGAAAAGCCAATATAGTGAAAATGGCCATACTACCAAAACTGGTATACAGATTCAATGCAATTCCTATTGAAATCACAACAGTGTATTTTCCAACTTGAAACTCTACTACAAACCAACTGTGATTAAAAACAGCATGGTACTGGCAAAGAAACAGACCTGATTATCAATGGAATAGATTAGACGATGCAGAAACAACTCCAGACATAGTAAGCTACCTCATCTTTGATAAAGGAGCCAATCATCCTCACTGGAGGAAAGATAATCTCTTTAATAAATGGTGTTGGAAAAACTGGATTTCAACTTGCCAAAGATTAAAACTAGACCCCTACCTTTCACCATGCACTAAATTAAAATCCAAGTGGATTAAAGATCTAAATATTAAAACAGAAACAGTAAACTTGCTGGAAGGTAAGTTAGGTAAAACTCTCAAAGACTTTGGCATAGGAAAAGACTTTACGAACAAATCCTCAGTAGCATGGGAACCAGCACAAAGAATCAAGAACTGGGATCTCATCATATTAAAAAGCTTCTGCACTGCTAGAGAAACCACCAACAGAGATAAAAAACAACCTACAATGTGGGAAAGAAATTTTACCAGCTGCACCTCAGACAAAGGTCTACTATCTAGAATATGGGCATCTGAAATGAACAGACATTTTTCAGATAGAGAAGTAGAAATAGCAAATAAACATACAAAAAATGTTCCACATCACTGGTCATTTGAGAGATGCAGATGAAAACAATACTGAGATTCTACCTCACCCCAGAAAGAATGTCTGCTATCAAGAAATCAACCAATAACAAATACTGTTGGGGTTGTGTGGAGAAAGGAACCCTTCTTCATTATTGGTGGGAGTGCAGACTGGTGCAACCACCGTGGAAATCAATATGGAGATACCTCAAACAACTAGGATTGGAATTCCCATTTGACCCAGCAATTCTTCTGCTCGGTATCTCCTCAAAGAATTAAAAGAATCATACCACAGTGATATATGCTCACATGTGTTCATAGCAGTACAATTTGTAATAGCTAAAACTTAGAAACAGCCCAATTGCCCATCAACTGGAGACTGGTTAAAGAAGATGTGTTTTTTGAATAAAATGTAGTACTACTCAGTCATAAAGAATGAGAAACTAGAGACATTTGTAGCTAAGTGGATGCATATTGAGGCCATACCCTTAAATGAAATAAATAGGACCCACATGTGTAAATACTGAATGGTTTCTCTGGTGTGTAAAACTAAAATTGTAAATAAGGATCAAAATGTATAATTGATATTGTGAAATAGGAAAAAAATGTCTAAAAGAATAGGGGAAATGGGAGGACTAGGGGAAAGGGAAAAGAAAAAATATGAGAAAAGGAAAAAATGGAAACAATTTATTTGTAAATAAGGAAGGGTGTCAGGGGTGAAGGGAGGGCCAGGGAATGGGGAAAAAATAAGAACCAAGATACATCATGTAAAGCCACAACCTCCCATTGATGAATGTAACTATATTTCATACCTAAAATGTACCAACAAATAAACTTACTAAAAAAATAGCATAGTAGAGATTCAATTAGACCTGTGTACTTAATGCCAGTACTTTCAGACCCAGACATCTCTAAAAGCCACAGACACAGGGCATGGTTTCCCATCATGGAGGGCCAGGCCCTGTGTCCTTTCTGGCCCCAAATTAAACTTCTTTGTGGGTCTATGTCTAGCATACACCCTCTCTATATCTGTTTCCTGTGTCTGTCTTTCACCCAGTCATTGTGAGTGGCAACACTGTGAACCTTAAAAACAATTTCTCTTGAGGTGGTTATGTGGCTCAGTCTTAAATAATCAATCCCTTCCCTTAATGACCCCTGATTAAAAACTCTGGCAATATGGCAGACACTACACTGTATGTCTTCTTTAATTGTAGACTGCCATATGCTAGAACTCAATTTTGGAGGAAAACCCCATGCTGTTTTTGACATTTACCATAGCCACACACTTTTCTTGGGACTAGCACTATTGATTCAGTCCATTGCTTCTGCCTGGAGCTCCCAACCCTGGGGGTTTACCTTGTGTCTGTGGAGACAGATTTTCTTCACCGGGAACCAGAGTGACTTTCTAGACTGATTCATTCTTTTCTCTGCATTTTGCTCCACTTATTGAGCTTTTCTGCAGTTTCTAATTTTCCTGTCACCTCTCTCCCAATTTTCAGAGATCGATTTCTTTTTTGTTCTTTGTCAAATTTTTATATTCTAGGTTTTTGGATTCTGTGTCCCTGAAAGGCTACATTTTCTTTCTGATCACTACTCTGCTATTTTTGCTTTTCCTTCTGGTGTTTTACATTTTTAACTGTTACTTCCTTTACCTTGATGCCTATGAGATCAGCTTTGAGGTCTTAAATATTTTTGGAATTATCTTGTTATCATGTTTTCTTGTGTTTCCATTGTTTTTGTTTAGAGGGTTAAGATCAGTTACGGTAGAAATCTTCCCTTCTTATCATGGTGATCTCTTTTTTTCTTTGCTTTGGTTAGTTTTTGGTAATTATAGACCTCATCAATCTATTCAACATAAGTGTATCAGTCACAGTAGTTACATTACAAGGAGAAAACTACTACCAGTCATATCATCATATACACAACCACCCATATATTAATGATGTAATTTAAAAATTGTTTTTAACAATTTCACTCTGTTTCAATAACTCATATATACTGTAATATAATACTAATGACAAGCCAGCTGGAATGTAGAGGATGAAAAAATGAAAAAGGAAGAAGGAAAGAGAGTAGTTCACAAAGAATGAGAGGAGAAAAAGATAATAGCAATGAAAGAAAACAGATCAGACTTTTTGGTATTATTTTTATATGGGGAGTAGAGGTTAGTTGGAGAATGTGTTTTAGAGGTGATTTTTTTGGTGTCAGGCAAAGGAAGAAAAGGAAGAGAAAAATAATTTCAGGTTTATGGAAGTAGTAAAGATGTCAGCAACAATTAGTATACTGATAGAAAGCTTGTGTTTGAATTCTCTACACACAATTTTTGCTCAATGTTTTACTGACATGCCCAGGAAAGGTACTATTTATTCTAAAGTACTAGTTAATTAGTTAATTCTTATTTTGAAATTTTTGGCCGAGTGTGATGGCACATGCCTTTAATCCCAGAAGTAAGGAAGCTGAGGCAGGAGAATCTCTATGAGTTTGAGGCCAACATGGACTACATGGTAAGTTCAAGGCCACCCTGTACTACATAGGGAGAACCTATCTCAAAGAAAAAGAAATATTAAAAAAAGAAAATTCATATATGCACACAATATATACATACGCATATATATATATATATATATATAATTAAAATTGCAAAAGAAATGTGAGGAGAGAGAAAATATACACACATAGACATACAAAAACAGAAAACATAAAGAATCTTCTCAGTCTTATTAATAGTCCCATCAATTTTCAATTCCTGTGTTTTTCCCCTTAGTTTTACATATATAGAAACTTTGACTTGTACCTGTTGTGGAGTGGTGAACTCCATTATTCTGTGGTTGAGTCCAGGATGATGGATGGCCTACTAGTGTTTGAGATGATTTCCTTTCTATAAGCTGGCTCCCTTCTTACATGCCATAGTATGAAGGAGCTTGGAATAAAGATGGATAGCTTAGCCTGCTTCTTGTTCACTTGGTAGGCAGTGCTCTGTTTGGTTTGAAGGTTGCTCATGTGGGTGTGAGTAACTGGAGATATTTTGCCTGTATCTTATAATTAGATTCCTTCAATTTTGTTGGAGTTGGGTATAGTGGTACAGAAGGTACAGTGTAGCTAGTCAAGTACACAGTCTGCCACTCACTTCCAAAGGAGCTTCTCTATCTTATTTCCCTTCCCTGTGTAATAATCCCCGAAGCTTATCTTTCCTCTTTTTATACCACTCCAGATGAATGTAATGTGTAACCTTGTCTGGGCCTACCAATTCTCTCTGACTTTCTGTACACACTAAACTTCCTCTCTATACACTACAAAATTCTCTATCCAGCTTGCAAATTCATTGGTGCCTAAAGTCCCAGTTATCAGCAGCTTTTGTCCACTGGTGGGAGGCTTCAGCTACTGATCTCTTTGACATCTGCAGAGTGGGCAGCAGGCAGGATATCCCAGGAGAACAGAGCCCTGTAGTGTTTGGGGAAGTGGTAAGAGAGTACCTCTTTTGGCACTGTTCCAGTGTCATCACTTTGGTCACAGGTACTGTTCACCTTTTTACTCACTGAGCCACAGATCTCTCAATGTCTTGTTCTGAGTCCTTAACAGGACAATGCTCTTGTTTCTTTCTTTCTCAGGGTTCCAACAGTTGTAACTCAACCCCTGACTTTGAAATGATTCTTTGGCCTTCACTTTCTCTAGTGTCCTGATTTTTAATAGTTTTCTCTCCAAGGTCTCTCTTCTAGTGAGGAGAGAGTTAGGGCAGGTAAACACTAGAATGTGGTTGGTAATCTGGGCACTAATTTGACTTATTCATTCAGGAAGTTGTATCTTGTCCAAAGATGTAATATTTGCTAGATCTGTGGTGTCAGCTGCGTTGAGATCAAGGGGAGGCTCTGTTTCTTTTTCTAAATATTGCTGATCCTGGAATTCATCTGGTGGGCTTCTCCTTCAGCTTGCCTTCCTATATTTGTGTTTTTGTTTGCCTCTTGTTTCTTAGTACCTGCACTTCCCTATGTGCATCTTCCCACCATGCCAAGAGAAATGCTTCCTCTTGTCAGCCATGATAGATATCTTTTAAATTTATTATATTCCTATAATGTTGGAAAAGAATCATGGTAGACTAAAAAATGGTTTTGGAATCCACTCACATAAACTAAAATATTGGTCCTGGTAGTTATAACATATCTAATGCTGTTAAATCACTCTGACATTTAATTTCTTTAGCTATAATGCAAAAAGAAAAAAAAACTACCTTCCATAATAAACAAAATTTTGAAAGGTAATTGCTGTGCCATACTAGACTAGTTTGCCTAATGTTCTCTTCAAATTAAAGATTTGTGTCCACTCAGAGTCTATGAATGTGACTTAACTAGGAAATAAAGGATTTGCTGATGTACTTAATTTAAGATGTGGTTATACTGAATTAAGATGGGCTCTAGACCCACTATGAGAAGTATCCTTATAACAAAATAGTAATTTGAACCCATATATGAAGACATGAGGGGGGAGGCCATACAAAGACAAAGAAAGAAATTAGAATGATACACCTTTAAACCAAGGAATGTTAAGAACTGTCAGTGACAACCAGAAGGTAGAAAAGACAAGGAAGAGAACATGGCCTCAACAAAAATTCAATTTCAAACTACTGGTCTCTAGAACTAGGAGAGAATACATTTCTGTTATTCTAATATAGCAAGTATATGGTACTCCACTATGGAAGGCCTAGGAAATTAATACGTATATCTACTACAGGATTTACAAAATCAGAACTTATTTAAGGAAAACTGTGTTATCTACTAGTGAAAAGCTTCTTTCTTAAACAGTACATCATTTTACTTTATAGTTTGTACTTCCTCTGATGTAGGTGACTTGATTATTTCCTGTTTTCAAAAAAGTGTCTTAGAGTCAGAGGTTAAATATTTTCCAAAGGGCACAAAATTAAGAAATAACATTTATTTCATATTGACTTGATTAAAAATACTCAGTATAAATTTTAAACATCATTTGACTTTCTTAGTTTAAATTATACTTCCAACTTTGGCCAATATTTAAATGAGATAATCGGAATGAAGTTTTGAACTATTATTCTTATTATCACCATAAGCTTTTAGTTCTCTATGCAAGATGTACAAATAACACAGAAAATTCCAGATACTTACATAATTTTCCTTGGCCATATTTAAAGAACTTGATAGACAAAGAATTTAAATGTTGATAGTTCAGATAATTGGATGAAAGATCAAAGATATCACAGTTTGCTATGGCTGATAATGTTTGTATTGAAGTGCTTTATGTGAGTAAATTTTCTTCCCATTAGAAAAAATAAGCTAGGCTAAGAGGTCAAATTAATATTACTACTTTAAATAATAAAGAGAAAGAATGTAGTAATAGCTTTTAAAATTTTGTTAGCTTATTCCTTCAATTCCCTAAGTAACTAAACTGATAAGGCTAAGAAAGAGGAAATTTGAACCAAGAATTCAAAGTTCATAAAAGGTCTCCTAAAGTCACCTACATTTTTTGCAAGTTATACTTTCAGTTACATACCCAAAAAAACACTTTGCCTGTGTTCATTACTTACTTTACAAATAACCTCTGAATTTCCAATTAAAGAAGGCAACTACTAGCAAGTGATCACAGACTCCTTTTTTACCTCTGATTTTACTATTCCTGACAGCTCTAAAAGGGAAGAATACTTTCTCTGCAAAGTCCAATTTGAAGTGTCTTTCACTCCATGAATTCTTATCCAATGACACCAGCATATATGGATCTCTCTCTTCTCTGACATCTCACTGAGCTTGTCCTTAATATAATTTCTATCCTATCATTATTGTGTACTTACTATGTTGAGGCACTGTGCAAGACATACAACACACATTATTTCTTAACTATTCAAATACACTATGAGGAAGGCATTTTAGTAAATGCCTTATATCAGGGTGAAGAAATAAATCATCCTGGACTTTCCAGTGTCATGTCTATAGAGACTCTATGTACTCTTACTATTTTGCCCAGAAACACAGGTAAAAAGAATTATACTGTCAAGAATATCTATACCTGCCAGGAATTTAGCTCAGTGGTTTTGCCGCCTGCTGTGCAAGGACAAGGACCCAAGTTCGATACCTGGTACCCCCCAAAAAAAGAATAGCTATACCTCTTTGCACTATTTTAGTTTCCAAATAGACATTCCACAAATATTTGCTGAGTGACAGATACTTAGTTAAGAAAGAAGAGTGTTGTAGTGGCAGGAATATTGTACTCGAAATCAAGCAGCATAAATCACATAGCTGTATGATCCATAGAAAGATGTTTCATTTTGTTTTGTATAATCTGAGGGGATCAGGTTAGATCTCTGATAGTCTTCTTAGCTTTAACACTCTAATAGAGTTCAAAAGGTACAAGGAAATGCTACCTGTAATGCAAAGAATTAACTATAGCAAACAAGGTAGGGTGTGTAAATATTTTAAGAGCATCTTAAACAATTAGTTCTTAGGATGGTGACCTGACATAGCTGTAGATGAAACTTAGTAAAAGACAGAAATTAAGTAGCACTTTTTAGATAAGGATCATGCATAGATTTGATTTTTTTAAGTAAAGGTCAAATCGACTCTTGATAAGGCTTCTTTCCTCTTTCTCAGTCTTCTCTTCAAAATTTATCCAAAGTGATTTTCCTAGCTTCAAATAAATCACTTTATCAACCTAATTGAAACACTTCAGTAGCTTTGCTTTGTTTCTAGAAAAATATAAAATCTTTAAAATGATCTGTAAGGCCTCCCTGAATATGACATTTTCCTAAAATGCTAACCTCAACTTTCACCTTTCTGATTCAAAATATTTCTTCTTGGCTTCAGGCATATTAAGCTTTTTATATGTACCCAAATGAGCCACATGTACAAAACACCACTGGTCTTTGAACATACCATTCTGTTTTCCAGATGAAGGTGATCATTCCTTAAAAAATGCTGAGGCGATGCCCTACCAAGGTCCTGAGTGGCACAGAACACGCTGAATCAGCCCACTGCAGACAGGCAGGTCTGTGCACACCTTACCTAGGTCCTGAGTTGCGCGGAAGACACCGAATCACCCTGCTCCAGACAGGCAGCCACCTGATTCCACACTACAAAGACACAGAGGACCCCAGACCACCAGACCAACGTACTGAGTCCCAGTGTTCCCTGCCCAGAGGTAGGGGCTTCTGAATCATCGTCCCACTGCTCTTGGTCCAGAGAAAGGGGCTTCCAGGTCACCATCCCTCCTGATGCTTCCAGCACAGAGGAAAGGGCTTTTGGGCCACCTTCTATCCCGCTGCTCCTGGCCCAGAGGAAGGGGTTTCCCAACCACCATCGCTCCGGCTGCTCCCAGCCCAAAAAAAAGGGCTTTTGGGTCACCATCTCTACCGCTGCTCCAGGCCCCTGTCCCACCTCACCCAGTTCAGAGGAGGTAATCCGTGCAGGCCCTAACAGCCCCCCACCCCAGTTGAAATGAGAAAACAC